>CAJQZN010027068.1:24198-65440 GCA_907164685.1 Colias eurytheme
ATACCGGCCGAATTGATAACCTCCTCCTTTTTTTTGAAGTCGGTTAACAAAAAACTTAACACCGACACAGACTAATAATAATATATGTAAGTACTACGTATACAAACACCGATATAACCTCAACAAAGTCTACGTGTAAGTAGGTACATAAATATTATGATTTAAAATTCAATCTCAACCTATAAACCAGGCCACATAGATAAAAGATTTCGTGGAATAATGTTTTTAATAAAATCTCATGAAAAGTGGAACAGGGACTATTTTTACGAATTTATTAGCAAGTTAAGAGTCCATTACGCAATCGCTGTCTTGTAAATCAATTACGCTGACTTTAAAACTGTCGGGAAATTTATGAAATAATTAATTCAAAAAAATAATTAAATAATTAATTACTTAATTTTTTTTAAATTATCTGGTTTCCCTTGTATCTCTTTTAATCCAACAAAATTCTCATTCTCTCTTGATTTGAACAAATTATACGACCTTTTATGGGTTATTTTACCAAAAAAAGAGCGTGTGTGCCGAGCACACGTGTTAGAAGTAAAACTTCTTTGGCAAGATTCAAAGTTACCAAAATCGTCGACATACTCCATGACGTGACGGTATTGCCATGACGTGACCTCGAAATTTTAGTATCAACGCGCTTTAAGATTATATTTTATTATTTTTAATGGGATATAGTTTTAAATAAAGAACATATTAGTTAGCTATTATCTAATCGTCAACTTATGCCAGACCATCCAATTTTTAGAAGTACTAAATAACTATATAAACAGTAGATACATACAGACAGCATCAGAAAATACTTAACTTTGTGTTTAATCGGTTTCGTCACAAGAGGAAGATTATTTTAAAATTATAATTTTCATTGTAGGTAATTATTCATTATTGCACGCCCAGACGCACTTGATGAAAACCCACAAACCATTTGTTTCAAAAGTAAATTATCCTTTTATTGTAACATGCGGTGTAAAGTGCAAGTCACTGAAAATATGATATGCTATTAACAAACATTTAGAGCAATTCATTTTGTGGTTTTAAACCAGTGCAATACAACTCATTTAGCAATTAAATACTTTTGAGGAAACTTTGTTCAAAAACATATTTTAAAACCTGTAAAAATACTTGTAAGTCAAAATTTTTAGTGTGTGTGAAACAAAACAAAATACATAATAGAATGCATTGTTCTGGCTTTATCTTACGAAATCTATGTATTTTATGCCAATGTAACCATTCGTATGCGTCGTAGAAAATTTTCACTACATACGAAAGTGTACCTACCCGTATACAGTCCGTATATGCGACAAACTCAAGAAAAAAACAAATATAAACAGAGAGCTTAGGATGTCGTCTCCCACATGAGAGCCTGGTGCTTTAAACATAAGCCTAGTACATAAATTTTTCTGTAGTGTAGGTACTGCAAATGCAACTTAACTATCTTAGACACAAGTGAATTCATTTTTATGATGGTTATAAAAATTTGCCATATAAAACCGGCTACTTATCTTATTGCCGCAGGGACAATATTCCAATTGGACCCTTAATTATTGTGATGTGTATAGGCAAGCAGGGGCAATTTAGAGAAGAACTGGAATTGCTCCGACCGCCGACCAATCAAGATTGTTCCAATATTGCCCTTGCGGCATTATTACTATAGAAATGCTTAATATAGTCCAAGAACAGAGTGTTTATATATCTTATCGAGTGTTTATAAACTAGAAACGTGTTCCAATAACGCATACAAACAAGAAGACAATCAGCATTCCATTATAATAATGAAAATTAAACATCATTGGAAGAGCCAACTGGGGTCAGTAAAAATAGTATCACTTCCACCAGAGCTGTGCTGACCGAGGCGAGGTAAATAAAGCGACATGATACGTTCTTTAAAAACACATCCCTCGCAAGGCATCCTCGTACACCTCTGGTGGAAAATCACCATTACATAGGCCATAGCCTCGTAATAGACAAAAAAATCATACCATAAAATTTGGATTGGATTGGATTATTATGGATCATGAATAATTATTAATTATTGAATAGCGTGTTAATTTAATTGTGAATTGTAATTTAATATTTTCGCTGTAAATACTAATTTATGAAACTTGATACTACGCGAGGCTTTACGGACTCTTGATACTACGCGAGGCTTTACGGACTCTATATTTACTTTCTCCATAAAACCAGCATGCCTTTCAAGTTATATTTTCGCAACAAGCCTATTTAGCTCAAAAAAATATTCCTCAAAATCTGCTTAGCGATACACACAACTGCTTTGCATTCGCATTCAGCACACTTGTTTTGTGTGTATGAAATTTGAAATAATTATAGTGCAATTTGGCACGAAAGTAGATCATACAAACACCAGATAAACTAATTTTCCCGATCCTTAGAGAACAAATAAAGCCAGTACCGTGTAGTATGACGTAGGATAGTCTACTTTAAGAAGAACCAAAACCGCCTCAAAAACAAGTCTTTATAATACAAATGTTTGACTTTCGCATCCTCCTGAACTCCATGCATTTACCAAATCGGTATAAAATTGCACAAAGACCTCATTAACCAGCCAATCATCACAACCATCAGTAGGCTGCATTTAGCGCCTGCCTACAAATTAAAACAAACAAATTCTGCCTACATTACCCCGTCTAAATAGCGGTACTGGTAACCCAGTAAGTTGAACAAGCTATTTTGATATCTATTCCATTGTGATAGATACTACATATTTTATCTGTGCATTATCAAGCAACGATGTTACATTTCTTCTCACGAATAGCGATTGAATTTTCCTAACGAACTTTTAAGCTTTCTTCTTTGTACACTTCGGTAACTCCTTTATCGTGCAACGGATTTTGAAACAATGTCTACAAAGATGTAGCCTATTTTTACCGACAGTTTTTTTTTTCCTTCATTTTTTTTATCCTATATCCTAGCTTCAGAATATGGCTTCACTCACGATAGATTGCATACTTTGCACCTAATAATTTCATCCAGATCCGATCCGATCAGTTTTTAAAAGAACAATTTTCATGCCTATTATAGCCAGATACATATCTGGCTGCTTCTGAGTCTCCTGCTCAGGAATATAAAAATATTATTAGACTATCTTTCTCGGTAAAGATATAGCTTCGTATAGCAGTTTATACCCATAATATCTATTCTTTTATAAATTATTTTTATAGTTAAAACTTGTAAAAACGCAGACAGATCTGATTCGTTTAGACTTTAGGTCAAGGCAAGCTGTAGTCTCGCGTTATAAGCAAAATATACGATACATAGTATCTCTTATATATAAAATTCTCGTGTCACAATGTAATAATAGTCTGCATACTCCTCCGAAACGGGTGGACCGATTCTCATGAAATTTTCTGTGCATATCGGGTAAGTCTGAGAATCGGCCAACATCTATTTTTCATATGTACCACGGGCGAAGCCGGGGCGGACCGCTAGTATTATTATAAGTGTTGGTTAAGAAGTTAAGCGAATTCTCGATATCAACGATACAACAGATAGATGATAAAGTTGAATACTTTATAGTGCCATGAATTTCCGCTTGAAACAGCATCGATTATTTTAGGACCTTTTTTATCCATAGTCCATTTATCGAGGCAGGCTATATTATCCTACATTATGGTACATTTAATTTCAATAATTTGGAAAATCCAAAAGTGCACGCCTCATAATTTTTTTTTAATAAATATTTATTAATTATTATTTTTGTTTATTTAATAACAATTAAACCACATCGAATCAGACCCTGAAAAATGAAAGGGTTCTATTCCTGAGCATACTCAAGCGTAAGAGAAAAAAAAAGACTCGATTAGTAAAGTATATCGGTCGCTATCGTGTTAACAAGAAAAAGGATCCGCACATACAGACACACGGACGTCCAAGACAGAACTTTTTTAAACTGTTTTTTAACTAGTTTAAATAACAAAAATGACATCAAAAATATCATGAACGTTAAAAATAGTGTTTTTTCTTAATATGTGTGTGTATGTATTATCTTACAAGTGCAATGTATGATACATAAAGACATTTTAAGTTTGAAAAATCAGATGTTTTGCGCGAAGTGACAGTAGTACCCACCTCAACGCTTCGCTTATGAGGCGTGCAATAGCATTTTCTAAATCACTCATTCTACTACACATGACACTACTTCGTCTATAAAGTGAATTCTTAGAACTAACACTACCAACTGAACCATATCAACGTAAAGAAACTAATAAATATAAAGTTACCCTACTATATGCAAGTTATTTGGACCAAATGTGAATCGGAAACAGAAATTCGAGACGGATTATAGCCTGGAGAGTCGGACTGGTAATTCGAGCGGTCTCCTCAACTTGGTCGCCTTGGCCTACACACTTGTAAGTGTGTTAATCGCGAGGATATTATTCATTAAAACTAGAGAATGCAGGCGACTTTTGTGCAGTTTTTAATGTACCTTGAAAATAAAAGTACATACCTATTGAGTTAAATAACTATAATATTTTTTTCCGTTTATAATATTTAATTTTAATGTGGAAAGAAAGCCTTAGAAACATCCCGACAAAAAATTTCGGTTGAATATCAATCTTACTAAAATCGGTTCATTCGTTTGTTTTGATGCTATAAAGAGGTCGTTGTTACTTTTTTATCTCGCAAACATCTTGAACATGTGTGGAATTTTGTCAAACGTGCGTAAATCTCTAGACAGTTTTGCATGAAGTTTTGAACGAACAAGCTAAACGATTTGCGAAATCTTGCGCTTGTGGCCTTTAATTATTTCCCACATGAATTGCTGCACGTAATACCTAATCAGATAATGTTGTAAAACATCCGATATAAAAAAGATTTTTTATCCCTCTAACCATTCTGCGATTAGTATACAATTACAAAACAGACGAACATACCCAAAAAACTAATTGTACCATCGCAAATACCTTCCACATCTTACGAGATAGACTCAGATGCCTTCCGGCGAACCACCACTAAAACCTGACCTATCCAGCCTCCGTACCCTAATGATTGTACTGACTACAGTGGGTTCTAGTTAAACTGGATTGTCTAGGAGCAATAAATCATAACCTCCTACCATTAGTGGTGATTAAAGCAGGACGGACCAAATTACACGCGGAGGGCCAAAATGCTGCGGTCAGGGACCCCGTGATGTGCGCGCGTGCTCACGAAATAGTTTCGGGAATAAATATTATAAAGATAAATGTTGTACGAATTAAAAAGACTGATAGATTTCGAATGAAACCTGCTATACTATTTAGATGTATGTAGGTATATTTAATACTGATGGATTTTCAATGAAACCTGAATGTAATTGTACTAATTTACTAGTCGAAAAAGTTAAATGATATAGGTATAGCTAAGACATTGAAAGATTTTGAATGATGTATTTAATGTTAGAGCCGTTTAAGTTTTGTATCAAAGTCTGTAGATTTTCCACTGATCCTGTGTGTGAATCCCCGTGTCTCCTATGTTGTACTTAAATTTTACTAGTAAAACTTATGTACTTAAGTTTAATATTATACCATTTAATTTAATAGTACATGTATTTAATAACTTTTTTGCAATATAAATTTCAACTTTAGACATAGGTAGTTCTATTAATATTATATTTTTCTTACTGGCTTATGTGTAGGGCACATTCATGCTTATAATATTCCTCATCATTTATTTTATGCAATATAACCAAGAAGTGAGAGCCTACATGAAATATCAGGTTTGATTATAAATGAGTAATTTAACCAGAACATAAATAGCGAGCAGTGGAGAGCATAAGAAAGTAGACATTCTAATGTATATATAGCCGATCAGATTATTTTATCTCAGTGAAGGTAGAAAACAGCAACCAACCAAGCATCCCTGCGATTTTCAAGTAAGAAGTCTTACCTTGTTTGAATACTGTATGTACTTTATGACATCCTAGTACTTGTGTTGGCTTAATAGTTTTTAATATGCAATGCAAGATAGTTTAAATAAATTAAATGTATCTCTGTTGTAAAAAAAATTTCTAGGTCTGGCAGGACACAGAAGGCTGATCACCTACTTGTCCCTAAAGAAAATCGATCAGTAAAACAGATGTATGCATAATGCATCTGCCCGTTACCCCACTAGGGGACACGGGACTTCACTTTTCTGTTGTATATGTATACTTAAAAAGAAAATATTCTACAATCTATTTACATGATATTTTATAATACAAATAATAACAATTCAAAGAATAACCATATTACATTATCTTTAACTCAATCCCATAATTATTGCATTACTTAAACTGCTATTCAAATGAGTGCAGTTAATTATTATTAATATAATTATTACTAAAAGTATATGTACATATAATACATTTACATAATGACCCAGACAGATTATTATTATACCTAAAGAGATATGAATTATTAATATTGTTTAATGTACTACTTAGCAAGATATATTTAAATCATTTTTACAAGGAAAGATTTGGTTTAATTATTGTGAATGAAGATATAATGGAACAAGCACTTTACAATATTCAAATATAACTAGCAAACCGGGCGAACTCCGTTTCGCCACCAGAGACACCTTTTCTTTGCTATAAACCTCACGGAGCCCGAGACCGAGATCTGGTAAATGTTAAAAATACTATGTAATGACGATTCGAAAGTGCTACTAAATAGTAGTCTAATTGAATAAATAAATGTTTGAGTTTGAGTTTAGACCTTTCCAACGAATGCAAAACTGTGTGCATTCTGGAGTTAACTATAGCGTCAGGAAGGAAAACCTAACTTATTTTTATATAGTAGATATACAACTTCCTACAAACAAATTTTTTTTTATATTGTCACTAATACCATTTTGTAACTGATTACTGGATATAAAAGAAACATTAAATATAATATACATTTGCCGAGACACTGGGATTAAGTATTTAAAAAAATAATTATGTATGTATTATGATTTGTCTTAATAGATCTATTAAGTCATATGGTTATCTGCAAGAAATCTATCTATACCTATATGAAAGTAGGATGCTGAAACATGAATGAATTAAATTAAGAGATCTATTTACCTCCTACCATAAAAACTGCTGAACTGATATAGACACATTTTAGCATTATGGTTCTGAACATTGTATAGATTACTCTTTATCAATGAAATCTAGTCACAGACTGAAGATACATTTAAATAGGCATTGTTTGATTGAATACTAAGATTATATGAGTTCAGAGTTAATTAGTAAAGGTACTTAGGATCTTTCATCAATTTTATGAATAAAACCACTGTTTAAACTTTTCAAATATACTTATTGGCTATTAAGACCATTAATTATATGTTTAATTAAATACAAACATATTTTTTCCTCCACAATATGAGGTGCACTCGATCGTTCCCTTATATTCATGCATAGAGATATAAAACAGGATTCATGTATGAAAATCACTTAGTAATGACGTGACTCTTACTAGTAAATACGTTTACATTCATAATTGCAAGATTTGAACTTGAAATATAATCTGATGCAACTTGACGCACGATTAAATTATTACCTACTTACACCCAAATTAAGATATTAAAGTGACCCAATTGTAAAATAAATAATTAATTAAAAACTTGCATTGCTTACCAAACTAAGTTGAAGCCTGTGTTGATATTTTCCATGGAAATTGTCCAGTGCTAATGTTTACTTCCCACTGGGTTTAAAAGTCCTGATTAAATTCTCGTTTCATTATTCTTAAACATTATTTCTCTTTTTTCTTGTCCCGTTTAGTTGAAATAATACGTTAAAAATACGCCAAAACAACACTCAAAACAAGTAAACGAGAAGTAAATTACAAAATTCAGCTACACGGCCGATCCGCGCACTTCACAATTTATTTTGCTTAGCTACAGACTATAAAATATAAACTGACAAGATAGAGTCATAATTAATGTAACAGACTACATAAAGTACTGTGTAGTGTGTACTATGGAGTAAAAGAGATATCAATATATTAGTCGCCTGGAATGAAAAGGGACGCACTGAACTGTCACTCGAAAGCGCGCTAACGCCCGTTACTTCAGTGTTGCTATCACATATAACATAACGTTTCTGTTTACGAATATTCACTATTAAATACAAAATATAAAAAGAGATAAAAAGTATATAAATATATAAAAGATACAAATCGTAATAGAAGAAATCTGTTTTAAATAATTTAATTTGAAATTAAGCGTTTAGATTCGCTACGTTTCATGTAAAAGATTGATTTTTGTTATTAATAAGGCATACCAACGCCCGCCGTACTAAATCGCCATCAAAAAATCTGCGAACTCTATGTTTGATGAAATAATAGCTTCTGTTAGCGAAAAGTGGCGATTCTAGAGTTAAAAACAAATTACAACAATTACTATTGCTTCATCACTGTAAACTTGGAATCGTTTAACGATAACAATTATTTTTATTTAACTCAAGACAGTGAGTAATTAAAAGTCAAATGAAAAATATCTGTATCAGTTAAACACGGAACTTTAGTTTTAGATGTGTCCAATTTTAGAGTACGTAGGTAGGTATTTATGCCTTAAAATAATAACAGTTAGTTAAATACACACACTTAAATCTAGAAGTACTATGGGCTCCTTAGTCAGTATTTTTTTCTACTTAACAAACAATAAATCCGTTTAGGTATATACCTACTTCATAACTAGCAATGTTAATATTCAATAATCGATTAAATCATTGTTCAAATTTATGCATTTCAAATTTTAAACCACGAATCACATAATCGGTACCTAGGTAACGGTTTTTTCGAGTCATGCTAGAACTTTCTCTTTTGTCAAAGGTCAATACGAATGCACATAATATTTTGGAAACTAAATGAAATATCTACATTACAGTCGATCTGTTTAATATTTACAAATTTTATCTTAAAATAAAATTATACATCTTATAATAAATTCGATAAGTACATCATATTTTTTTGAAAATTCTCAATTTCACTTATCTGTAATTGAGCAAATAGTGAGGAATTAAATCCCCTGACTTGTAGATGTAAATAAATCAGTCTGCATAGTTCATCGACTTTGTTTACTCTGCTTATCAACGTGTACAAAATATGGTAACACATTAACCCACAAATCTCCGACATAATCACAAAACATACTCTTGGCACGTAGCACGCTTAGTGCATTATAATTTCTTTAGTAATTCTATTTTACGAGTTGACTATGTGACTTAAATTAATTTCATCTGGTAACAATACAATTTAAAAACATACATTTTCACAGAACCTAATAACAATCAATTAATAATTAATCACCAATTATCATTTATCTAATAATACAGTTAACGATTTCATTAATAATTTTAGCAAAGCATTTGAAAACAATTAATTATCATCTAGAACGGTTCGGAAACTTAAAAATCGAATAAATTTGAGGAAACGAATTGCACCAATCCTGGCTGGATACAATATTCCACATACGACTAGTTTTAAATAAACTTAAATTAGCTATGGTTTTTTTAGTCTATGACTTCTTGTCTTTTAGCGGCAAAGTTTCGTCGTCGTAATCAATCTTTCCAAGAAGAACTGGTTCGGCGCCTTTCTCCTCGTTCCTGTCTACGTTGTCATCATTATATGGCATATCTCGCTTCTCCAATTCTTCAGCTACACCACGGAAAAGTTCACTATAAGAAGAAATAATATTAATATGTTTATAAACATGTAGCTAGAATGTTCTATGGGCTGCTGTAAGGCAAGAAAATTCAATGAAGATATTTGGTGCAAATACTCGGTACGTAAATATTTTATATGATTACAAATAAACAGGACAACATAAAATGATGTTTCTTACAAACATTATTAATGTAATTTATCTTTACTAGTTCGATTTCAAAATTTATCTGTAAAAAACGTTTGTGTAAGACATCATTAATTTAAAATATATCGATGACGGTAGTTTTGTTGTAGATAGTCAACGTGCTTTATGGTCATACATATACTAAGCATAAATTATTAACTATTTGAATTTAAATCTTTTATAATCATAACTATAGCAGGGTAGCACGAGTAGTATAGTAGGGTATATAAGTAAGTAAGTAAGTGTTAAAATTGAGCAGTACATAACAATTTTGTTAATTTATAAATCTCATAAAAATCCAATCATTTACCATACATAAGCAGGCTACAATCAAAACAATAAAAAACAATCCTCCAATATCTACTTACTGGAACGTAGCTGATTTCATGTTCTTCGCGAGGTAGTACAAGAACAACCAGTCTCCAAACTCACATCCGTTCACCACATTGATAACGTTATAAGGGTTGAATTTGCTCTTCGAAACGTGACGGAAGACAATTTCGTTGAACTTCAGAGATCGGCGGAACATGAAGAAGGATACGAATCTCCAGACGACAGCTGCAAGAAATATGTTAAGCAAATGCGTTGCGTAAGTACCTATATTTCTAAGTCGATAAAGTAATATTTTTTGAGGATTCAAGTTTACATAAAGGGAGAATTCATATTTGTACCCTGTATATAACGATTTAGTTACTTAATTATGATTTTCCTAAGAAAACATAGCCGTCTTTTCCAATATTCCATTAATCAGAGGCATATCTATTAAGTAAATAACCGATGGCATTCGCGACTAAGGACAATAATTCTTTAATGTGCGATCACATATAGGCAAATGCTACTAATATCTAATTCGTAATTCATCCATACGAATTATGTCAACATATACGACCGTCACACTTTGCTCCTCTCAAATTCATACCGTATGCCTCTAACTTAATAGATATGCCGCTGATAAACGGAATATTGGAAAAGAGTAAAAGCTTCTTCTTCTAAAGAAAATCATGATAACGAACTACGTCGTGACATATAGACCAATTTTCAAATCATAGAACTCACCAAGCAGAGAAAGGATGAACAGTATCAGGAACCAGAACCACAAGATGACGTAGATCTTCTCATGGATGATGTTCAGGGCCATCACGCAGAGCGCGTCGTGTTGCTGGATGGATCCACTGGGACCGTATTTGTGGAAGATGCATTTTGTTACCTGACAGAAAATAACATGTAATTTAAATATGACTTTTGGTAGTTACGACGAGCAAATGCTTCTTTCAGAAAAATGTCGAAACGTTTCGAGTCTTGTTGTTAGAAGCACGAATATTACATTTTCTAAAAGGAAATATTGGCGTGTATCTTAAAAGTGAAGCTTAAGCCATCATAGTAACTCAATAACTTAAGCTCAAATATGCTAAGCAATGGATTATGACAAAAGTCCCATGAGAATTCTTTATGCACTAAAAAAATGCACACAAACATTTTTTACTAAGAGACAAATGCAGAAGTAGAGAAAATATTATTTTTTTTTAATCACATGTGAAAAAAAATACCATACCTTAGGGAACACAGTCTCCAACGGGTCAGTTTTGTTCTGCCAATCCCTCAAGTTCAGAACATGTGGTCCCAGCCCCATGAAGGAACCATGCAGGAACTTATTCACGATCCACACTTGCAACATGACGTGCAGCAGGTTCACTACTTCCAAGGAGATCAGCCAGTTCGACCAGGTTCTTGTTATTCTGAGTCTGGGGACAGGATAGGATTTTTGGAAAATGATAAAAATTCATTGATAGTTAATGTAATTTCACTATTTGTTGCGGTTATATTGTAAATGGTCTTTTACGACTTAAAAATCTCACATGAATTCACGAGTATATTATAATGAAAACATATTTATGTAATGCATATGTAAAATGCAAACATGTAAAAAAAATATACCTAACAAAAGCCGTAGTAGGCGACTTATTATTTATAAATTAAAGACTTACGATTTTCTCAGCAACATTAATCTACAATTTCCGATAAATAGAAAAAAATTGCAAGAACTTATGATAATATACCTAAATAAGTACACAGTAATAAATTATTCAGTTTTTAATTATTGTAATCAATTGAAAGATAACGTGGATGTTTAAATAGATGATATTACGTCGTTTTGGTTGGATTAAAAGGATTTCTAATCATTTCAAATTAAAGTAGATTTTTATGGAGCGACTTAAAAAAGATTTCAAATTGTTTAATAATATTAATTTAAACCTAATAATATTCCTTATCCGTTATCGTATTATGTTGGTATGGTGTAAACGCACCTGTCATTATACATTATTTCATTAGAATTTATCTTTTTCCATTTTTTACAATTGAATCTTACACTATGTTTAGTGTCATCGTTTAGTACTCTATCTATTCCTCAAACTGTAGCCTGTATTGATATATCTTACCTCAAAATGATGTCCTTCTTAATGAGATCCACTCTGCTCTCCAGAGTAGCCTTGGAGGGTATATTCATAGTCCCAGCTTGCATATCCGTGTCTTCTAACGCCAGGCTTGCGTACTGCAGACCTTCTACTAGAGACTTAATCCTCCCTCCTAAGGAAACAGTCATTCATTTACATATTGCTAAAAAATGGTGGTCCGATAATGGACAAAACATTATAATTATGCACAAGCTGAGGGCTCTATCGTTCACCAACTATATTTTCTACGCATCTTTAGGATTTGGATCCTATTTTTTATTTTTGCTATTTAAACTTTTGGGGTTTGGGGATGGGGTCTAATTTTCCCGGTAATAACAAATTGAGTTAAGGAAGTAATTTTGCTAATTTAATCAGTATTTTACGGGTGAAATAAACGGCATGTGATACTCAAATATTGAGATAAGCGTTTCTAGTTATTTTTTTAGTATTCATTGTTCATCATTTAGCTACACCAGAATAACAGAAAAACAAGATTAGATTGGCCTGTGGTTACAGCTAAATGATTACAATTGATCCAACTATGAATAGGATCAACTCGGCGCATTATTGTGACGTCATAGCTTAAACAGCTAGTCATAGATTAAGAGGAATTAATAATGCAGATTAAGAAATAGCGTTTGTATTTCAGTTTAATGGAAGGCACGGAACGTTATTGATATGCAAAAATGATTACCAAGTAAAAAATCATATTTTTGACAGATTTTGGCAGATGAAGGTCAAAGGTTGGATCGCATAACGTACCTTCTTTCCTCTTCCAGATATAATGTGTCATATAAAAGCAAACAGATTGGATGAAGAGGACGAAGGGCAC
Source organism: Colias eurytheme (assembly GCA_907164685.1). Classification (NCBI taxonomy): domain Eukaryota; kingdom Metazoa; phylum Arthropoda; class Insecta; order Lepidoptera; family Pieridae; genus Colias; species Colias eurytheme. Next base: position 37,297 of record CAJQZN010027068.1, read on the forward strand.
CCACTGGTAGTAGGTGTGGTGAATCGTTTCGTCGGTAGACAGGATCGGTCCCACACCAGGGTGCGGCAGGAATCCACCTTCTAGAAGACTCTCGTTGTAATGCCGAACCTTTAACAGAACAGAAGAAGATATGAGTGTATTTCATTTGGACAAGTTTAATAAGCCTTATGAAATAGTCTAGAAGTATTCTGAGTCATGATTTCTACTGGAATCAGGCATTCTGTATCGATAAATTGACGACAAGAAGAGATTTTCCATATTATTAACCGACGACTGATAACAAAGCCTTTGATTAGAAGGCAAAGTTTTCGTGTTCGTTTATGCGGAAGATAATACCTACCGACCTACTATCTTCTCAAACGATTTTATTGATTTCAATAATTGTTGCACACACTTTTGTAAAATACAAACTAAGTCTTTGATAAGCTATTTCTATATATTTCAGAGTCCAGTGAGTCAGTTTATATGTAAATTGAGCGTGCGTTCCTTCAGGCAAATACTTCCAAACGTTCATTTTTCAAATTATTTCGGCCCTGAGAAATTTTACGCGGCCATTCCATGCAGAACAGGATGCATATAAAATGCAAATGCATGCAAAATAAGATATCGAATACTCACAATAGTAAACGTAGCCATGAAGAAGCAATAGGTCTGTATGACATGGGGAGGGATGCCCTGATCGGAAAGGCACTTGATATGCTCTCCAAAGTACTCTCTAGCACAGACCAGGATCACAAACCCCAAGAGCATCGTCACCGTGAACTTGTAATGCAATTTGAAAACCGTATTGTCGATAATCGGCTTCGAATAGTTGAATCTCATGCGCGGCGTGAGCGCGTGGAGCGATGTCATCAACATTTTGGATATTTTTTCTTCTTACTTCTACCACATTGGATAAATAAACCTGAAACACATGGTAAGCTATAGAACGGTTACAGAGTTGCATTATTTACAATGGCATAATTGCAAATCGAGCGTTTCTCGTACGAGACCTACAAGACATAGTGATTTTCATAGCGCATATCAATTTGTTATGGTCATGTTTGTCCTTTCAGTAGCTAAACTAAGTCATCTAGGAATAATCACGTTTAAAATTAATACTGAAATAATATGTTTATTTTTAAGATTTGATTTATTTACTGAATTTATAAATAATCTGAACTCTATAAAGATCAAAGAAGTCCCAAAAAAACTCTTCTTTCAAGATACTACATCATATCCGAAATATGTGCTACCCCCTCCTTTTTATAGCGGTACTAATTAAGTTATTAAAACTTTATCTACTTACCTTCAGTCTTCCGATAATCACAGTCTAGAAGTAAAGACGTGCGTTTCACACTTGAGTCCGTTTCAGAGTATGTCATATCGTTATGATAAGATACGACAAGCACGATAAACATTACTGAAAAATGATTAAAGGATAGACATTGCACCTCATAGATGCCGCCTGTGATGACTCGTAGACTGATGCATGATAGAACACAAAGATGACAGATTTGCGTGATGATGTGCCCAATGCTGTTTAGTATTCCTTTTGGGGTCTCCATTATTGATAGAGACCATGCGTCAAGTATATTTTCCTCGACCATCAATAACAAAGATTGGAAGATGCCAAGATGAGATGCCTGAAAAAAATCCGAAGGTTCATAAAGATTAATTTATTATTTATCTATCTGTAGCTAATCCCAACAGATATTTCTAAGATAACTGATAATATCTATAATTAGTAAAATAGTTTAGATTTGAAAACCGAAAGATAAAGAAGACAACCACCATAAAATCTATACTAATATCTATACTAATATTATAAAGCTGAAGAGTTTGTTTGTTTGTTTGTTTGTTTGAACGCGCTAATCTCGGGAACAACTGGTCCGATTTGAAAAATTCTTTCGGTGTTAGATAGCCCATTTATCGAGGAAGGCTATAGGCTATATACCATCACGCTACGACTAACAGGAGTGGAGCCACGGGGGTGAAACCGCGCGGAGCAGCTAGTGTATTATAAAGCTGAAGAGTTTGATTGTTTGAACGCGCTAATCTTGGGAACTACTGGTCCGATTTGAAAAATTATTTCAGTGTTAGATAGCCCATTTATCGAGGAAGGCTATAGGCTATATATCATCACGCTAAGACCAACAGGAGCCGAGCAATGCGGGTGAAACCGCGGGGAACAGCTAGTTGAAAATATAATTGTGATCTAATCTACAAAAGACAAATAACACAATCACCGCATAGTTTACTCGTATTTTAGATCACAGTTTACATTGACGAGTCACTTTTATGACTATTTAGAAAGATAAAAGGATTTTAGTGTTTATTCAGCCTATTTATAATTGTTCATCATTTTCTTAGACACCAATCCACTTAATACAGTCATAAACGTATGAGATTAGATCATAAACTTAAGTCGAGCACGGTGAAGAGTAAAAGTAAAATGTTTTTCAGTCTTTGAGGCTCTGAAAATCCGCATAACAGATAACAGTATTCAGGGAAGTACCTTATACAGCATAAAGAGACAATACTGACTCTGAATCTGGGTAGGTATGAACACGAATCACAAACAGATATTTAAGTATATTTAAACCTATAGCTAGTTAGTAGTTACTAGTTATTATTCTGTGTCTATAGGTAACTATTTACCAGTGCAGCGTTGTAATGTGAAAATAAGAATTTAATAAAGAATGGAAAAAGAAACTTTATTCTACTACTCAGGATTTAGATTCTGAAGAAAAATTCCTGTTGAAACTTATAAAATTATTTCAGGCTTTCAATCTCTCTTCATACGAAACAGAAAAAACTGCTGCCAATCTTTTCTTTGTAAAAATCCTTGCCACGAATGTTATAGGTCGCGTCATGTAAAAAGAGCGCTGACGGTTAAGCTGCGCATTGGCGATTTATTGGTCTATTTGGTGTTATGAGGTGGTATAAGATAAGAATAACAAATATGTAGTTGCGAAGCCACGACTCGAGAGCCTACTTCAAAAATAAAATAAGCAGCAAATAACTTTCGTGCTAAACTCGATACATGCCAAAACACACCCCATCACTTTCATCCAGCGTTCTTTTTACATGATTCGCGTTATACATACTGTATTACTCATACCTATTTCTGCATACTCGAGATAAATTGACGCCCAATTAAATTCATTGTAAAAGCATAAATGTGTCGTTATCGACAATTCACCTTATTCGATAAGATTTATTATCAATACGTTCTGCGATAGCCTCGATATGGAGTGAGAAAAATTCTGACCCAAATAATTCTATGCCTTGTCTTTTATGGTCACATTTGAAACATGTTGGTATTTATTGCCATACTTGAATAAATCATAGCAATATTCAACAGAAATGGTTAGGCTTTGGCTAGGCATTTATTTTACTTGAGTTATATTACAACTGCTTTTGAATTGCCATATACCTACCTTATTATTTATTCTTCTATTATACTATAGAAAATGCGCAAATGACTTTGATTTGAGTAACCATCTAACCCTGGAAGAATTAACGTACGATTTCCTTAAAATAAGTGCTTTCTATATAACAGTTGACGAATTTTAACAGAAATTTCAATTCTATAAAAATTACTTAAATAGAAGCCCAGTATATACATATTTATAATTATAAATTTATAGAAGCCCAGTAGTCAGTACTATATCGAATAATAGGTATAAAACTTGAACCACCACTACTATCAAAAGTAAATACTCCTATCCACTGCATTAAAATCGATTAAAATCCCCAATCGATATTCAATACCATATTTTATGTCCCAATTCAGTTTAATTAATCGACACAAAATAGCAGGCTCATACGTCCCGGTAATTACATCACATCATCAATTATTTATGTCATAATACGACCGGTTTCATATTCCACAGATACATGAAAGTTTTGAGAAGTAACTCGCTGCTTGCAATAAAAAATGCAAATGTGTGCGCGGACAATGCTTGTGGCGTTACTATGAGTTCTCGTTGTGCACTCGAACTCATTTTTGGCTTTATAATTTAAATGTACTTAATTTAAGTATAAATTATAAAAATAATTCTTAATCGTGTGTTGTAGATATTGAATGGAAATAAATAAAATAATGCCACAATATCTTCGTCGTCGTATTTGTAGATAATCTTAATACGTTTCTTGTTCTTCTTCTACGAATCTTGGATATGATATTTAATGCAAAATCCGAATAAACATGGGCACAATGTAGTTTCTATCAAGAAAAAATGTTGTGTGGTTTTATGAAACCACGGTAAAAGTGAAACTTTGGCACAAAATTATCGTATTTGTACGATCATTATCGTACGGTTCGACCGTCACGCGACATGTGCTACACAGACCAAAAAGTTTGAGACGATGTAATAAAAGTTTCACTTTAAAATTAAGTCTTAAAGAGCGTAAACCACATGTAAAAAATACATACATTAATACGATATACTATGATTAAGACGAATCATGAAATCCTTTACACACGCACATCTTTTACACAATAAAAATAATATCATCATAATATTTTTGAGATATAATTTAATAAAAAAAGTCATTACATTCTCGATCAAACTACAAAAAGCAATCGACAAACAATAGTAAAATACCACCACATAGATACCACCATACACGAGAGCACACACTCATATATTCATAAAGCGTATCCTGATTTGACACCTCATGTTACACACATACGTTCATAAAAACGTCCCACATACACAGGCTGTGTGTGTGTGTATCATTGTTGTGTGTGTAGGGACGTAGCAAGACTGCATTCCTGTTAACGGCCGCCTTGAAGAAGGTCTGTGCTAAATTTCTAGAAAATTATTTATAATGGATATGAAAATTGGTAGAAATTTATAAAATTTGTAATAAATAATGTAGTCGGACCAAAATCTTAAGTTAAAAAGCTAGTTTATATTAATGAGCTTAAATATAATTATTAATTGCATTAATATTTTCTCGCGTGATTACAATAGTAAGAAAATTAACAATACATATTTATTAGATTGTTATTATAAAAACGAATGTCAAATATTATTTAATAAAAAATAAGGGAACGGAAAACTGATCACATAAATGATGATGAAGAAAAATCTATAGAAGGATAGATGATAGAGGATGAAGGACACAGGACTTCACATAATATACACGATTAACAACACAAAGAACAATCTATAACAAGCTGATGCAATATTTAATTAATCACACCCATATGTTGTAAAAGACCTCTCACCAAGTACCAATAATTGCTAAGTCATGATTATTTTATTTATTTCTTATGCCTGACGCAATAAATTTTTAGAACTGCAAGTTCGTACGAGAAAACCCCGGTGACTATGTTACGAAAAGCACTACGAATTACAATACATATATAATTTTCAAATGAAGCTACCAAAATACCTAATTGTGAAAATCAGGATCTATCCAGGTCTTCCTTTTTGATAATTTTTAGAGTTATTTCGGTTCGAAAGTCATATCTTCCTAATCCAGTTCCTTATTCCATTTATTTTGACTGAAACATCGCCATACTGTTACTAGGGTCGCATAAAATGCTCAGCACGTGATCAAGGATCGGTCATGCGTTTACAGCCTAACTCACCTACTACAAAGGCAATTTATTTAAATTCATGTCACTCCTGCTATCTAACTACATAAAACGTGGCCACAACCTGATGACATCGCCGGCGAGCGACAACTTGACCACGGTTTGACCTGCGCACACACACATGCAAGACGCACACAAGCACATAAACGAGTTCTGGACAGAATGCTGTATGTGGAATTCAGTTTAACGTTTTGAATTTGGAATTGGGCGAATTATGCAATGGAGTCGTGGGACAATGTTTTTTTGGCTTCCAAAAATATATAAAACGGGTTAAAAATACATTACATGAGGTAACATTTTACCCTTAAAAAGATGCATGATTTTGTTCCGTGTTGCCACATATTTTCCAATAATGCATCATGCTTTTCAGCGAAGAATTTGGTACTAATTACATAGCAATATGCTCAGAAGATCCCACACAGGGTCAGGGTGCTTGTAGAATTTTGATTTGATTCTAATTACATAATTGGATTCAGTAGTGTTGCATACCAAAACGTTCGTCTATTGATGAGTCCAAATTCCGTCGACAAAAGCCACAATTAAGAGCCCTTATCAACCTCTTCCCACTTTTTTGCTATTTGAACTACACCCACGGAGAGAGAGACGCAGTTATTAATCTGTGCAAGTGCGACGGAGAGAACCTGTGGTCCGTTAGGAAAGTAGACGAGACAGACTACTACGGTTACGCGGGTAGTGATGTATGAATTAATCGATAATATTTAATGAATAGGTAAGAAATGGTAAAGATTCTCTTTTGCATGTTTTAGTAAAAATGTTGTGTTAAAAATGTCTGTTTCTTTAAAGTTCGTTCGATTATTTCCACCACCCCTTCTATAACTACACGTACCTAATGTGATTTGTTTTATTTCCAGTACGTAATGAATAATTTTACTATTATCATTATAACTAATTACATATGTAATTAATATGTAAGGATTCCTTACATTATATCAACAATAACTAAGTGTGACAGTTGACACGGCTATCTTCCCGGTGTAACAATCCATTAAGCATATCATATGTCCCAGTAGTTCATGGATCAAGGCTGAATTTATTGAGACGACCACAGAAGTTAATAATACGCAATATTTATATATCAGGTACAATTTATGTCCGGATATAGTATTACCTTTACTTCAGTATCAATGAAAACAAAACCAGTATAAATTGAACTATCTAATGAATGGAAGTGCGTCATTAAGAAAAAGAACGTGTGTGCTGAGCACACGTGTCAGAAGTGAAACTTCTTTGGCAAGATTCAAAGATACCAAAATTGTCACCGTACTTCATGACGTGACGCTGTTGCCAACAATGTAAATAAATGATTTTTGGGTTTTTATATTTTTCTTAACAATACATTTAAAAAAATGTATGTTTTTAACATATTATTATCTGTATGACGTATGTGTTATTAAGTCAGTCCACGATGCAGCAGTTAAATGTTTTTATAAAATCTTCGCCGTTTAACGCCGTTTAAAAAATGAGAAATTTACATGATTTGCAATCACAAATGATTAACGTGCGTGATAAATAAATTTTTGTTTGCATTACAGCTTCATGAACCTAATGAATAATTTCGCATGGCATGCATTTTTCTATTGATTTACAGGTAGGTACTATATTTCAAAATCGGTACAGCATCGCTACAACACCGCCCACCGGTAATGTCATAATAATTTTAATTTTTTGTACGTTTGTGTAGCCTTTAACTCCCAACATTAGCAGAGTCTTGAGGTAAGTCTATCCTGCGTAACTAGTTGGTTTATTTATTTACACATCCAAAGTATCGATACTTTGTGTACATCCCTATAGGGTAGATATTGAGAGGTCTGAACAAGTTTCTACCTGCTCTTCGACAGAATGACTCAGACGGACATTCATCATGCCTTTATTAGACCTTACAGTGGACCTCAGATGAATTTAATTTAAAGCGATACATTTTTCATAGAATTATTGCCATTTATTTAACACATATAATATCAGATTAAGATTCTTGACGCAAGCCTTAAGATTTTTTTAACTTGAGCCTAGGTTAAGCTTAGTTTATCATAGAAGATTATTTAGCTGGATAAAAAGGTGGTATCGCAGATTTGTGTAATAAATTTATCATAAGGACTCTAAATCTATCTCTATAATATAAAAATGAATCCCAAAATGTGTTGGTAAGCGCATAACTTGAGAACGGCTGAACCGATTTCGTTAATAAAATTCTTTTTTTATTATATTCCTTGAAGTACGAGGATGGTACTTATCTAGAGAAAACGTAAATATGTACCACGGGCGAAGCCGGGGCGGACCGCTAGTTTGATATAAAAGCAACTTAGAACACAAATAAAAATATCGTTCAAATAAGTTCTGACTTTTGAATAACTTGTTATTGTTTTATCGAAATACGTTGGTATAGCGCCCGGCAAACTTCTTGGCCAAAAAGTAGCGAGGTGGGGGAAGCTTGCGCATATAAAAATGTACTAAAACTTGATGCGAAAACTTCCCCCACCACGCTACTTTTTGGCCAAGAAGTTTTCCGGGCGCTATACCCAGTAATTATGATGGATATCATTGAACTTTCTTACATTCTGAGAAAGCTAAATTGCAATAACTGTTGTTTACTTAATAAATAATAATAAGCTAAAGCAATAAATTTTCATAGAAAGAACATGACACCATATCTTTAAAATACTTTGTGAGGAAAGTTCACAACTCGAATCACCTTTTGAGACCACTATAATTTGTATAAAATCTAAGTTGTGAACAAAGAGAAGCAGCAGTTGGGACATCAAATCATATTTTTTAAATACCCTCGTAGCAATGCATTATATCCGGTTTAACCTAGAATGAAAAACCTTAGTCATTTAGCAAGAATGTTAATTTCCGCTTGTCAAATATTTTTCGAAATGCTACGAGGTTGTGAATTTATCCATTACCCCCTAGATACCTAAAGTGAGTAACTTTTGATCATGCCTGAATGAACCTCCTAGGACGTCACCTCGTCACAAATTGACATACTGCTGAAATTAAGCTGACCAGCCAATTTGTAACCAGCGTTTATTAACCAACCAACAACCAAAACAGAACAGCTACACATTGACCTTTTGCTGAAAAACTGACCAGCCAAGTTGTAATTAGCCTTACTACATTTATAACCCACCAACTATGACGTCGTTGCCACCAACCCAACATCAGGGCATAAACCTTTCTCATTTAGTAACCTATTAATACCGTGGAAACCAGTTCGATAAACTTTCAACTATAAAGCAGCTACCAATTAATAACAAAGAGTTATATAAAGACGAGACAAATTGCTTAATATAATGGTCAATAGAAATATATTACAAAGCTTGCCATTCCGATCTACCTGCTCTGCTCGTTTATTTTTTGCATTCCGTAACCAGCCCGTGAGAATGCCAACTGTGATTCATCATTTATTGAATAAGAATGAGAAATTTTCTGGTACACGCATGCGGTTTTGAGTGGTAAATATTTTGGCCTTATTTTGAGGAATGTGTCTTGAAAATAAAATGGTCCAAAACAGACTTTAGTGAAAAATAAAAATTACGATAATATCGATCCAGCCACCAATTCTTAAATTCCTACTAATAAGTATTATTAATTAGGAAGTTTGTTTATTTGTTACTCTTTCACGCAAAAACATGGCCCACACATAGAAGGTAACTTGAATTGACGCATAGGATAATTTTTATTTCGGAAATCCCACAGAAACGGGAACTATGCAGGTTTTTATTTGAAAACGCAGACGAAGCCGCGGGCGGAAAGCTAGTTCATTATAAAGCTAATATATTGCACAAACATTGATTGCAATTCCATTTTTGATTAGGTATTTTACATCCAAAGGTCAAAATAATGACCGCTGCAGTTATTTAAGTACCTACTTCCGATTGATTGCTTATCTTGATCTGAAGAACCTTTCTAAAATATCTTTTAATTAATCTAAGCTGATTATTTCAATTGCATTTTTATGAAGATAAAGAATATTATATCAACAAAACAGATTGTATTCAGGTGTATAGTGACAAAGCTATAATTAAAAAATCTTCGCTGAACATTCTGTGGCTGAACCAAATAAGGTCATATTCATGTTGGCGTTAAACGATATACCTAATTAAAGTTTTAAGTTTTAACACAAAAAAACATCACTTTAATTTGGTGAAACAATGGACAAGGACGTTGAAAAAATGCGTTACTCAGGCTTCTTAGGTGGGCAAAAAAGGTATAGGCGTTGAGTCTGAGCTATTTTAAGGATATAGGATATAGGACATGTGGAAAATAGAAGCTAGAGTCTGTAAAATATCTGACTTATTATCAGTAAACATCAATAATTAATAGCAACATAAATCAGGGGCCGTATTATGGCCTCTTAATTCCAGTCAGTTTACGCCGTGAATTGAACTGACTGGTTTCGTATCGGAATATCAAACCAATATATCAGATTTACAATATCAGCATAATCAGTAGAAAAATTACTAATTTAATTAGAATAATTTCAATCATTTTATTACTAATACATCTATGAATAGTTTTCCGATAAATTTGGTCACTTTCGTGTGATAAAATATAAGGAAACAATAACATTTAATAGAAACCAAGACTTTTCTTTTAAACGTTAAATGTGTCATATGAAATGCAACAAAGAATTGAATCATCAAATTCTTGATAACACGACTCATTGTATATCTCGTTAAGTGCTAATGTCAATATTATGTACTACTTGTATTAATAAAGATATAATTAATAACATTGATAAGGTTTTTCAATTAGTTACAAATTGTTCCAGGCTTCAGAATAATATCTAAAGTAAGATTGCTAGGTGTGAAGGGCATTCATTTTAATATGAAAATCTTATATTTTCAGGTATTTTTCCAAGTAAGTATGAAGAGGCGATAATGCGTATTTTATATATTTTTTGATTGAGGTCATCGAGATATATGTACGTAGTACATTACGTTAGTACGTAGTACATTCTATCTCGATGATTGAGGTCTACTTTATATTTATATGAAAAATAAACCTTTAAACCACAATCGTCATATTTATAAAACTGCACTCCAGACTCACAATAACTGTGCCTTTATGAGAAAGATATGTGACTATTTTTAATTATTTCCATTGCATTATTTTTCTTGAAAGCTTAATTATAGATGATCTACCTAGTTACTAAACATCGGAACCAATACCGAATTTGTTTCCAAATTCGCGCATTCACTAAACAAAGGCGGTAGAACTTTTCCTGTCTCACCACAAAAAAATTTAGACAGGGTTTAACTGTAAGCGCGGGTTCTATTTAACCTGTTTTTTTTCGTATTTCACATGGACAACTATTAAAGTGACAGATCCCTGGTTTAAAGTTAGACTGTGTTTTAATTATTTTGTGGTAAGACCATTCAAGTCTGAAAATCAGTACTACAATTGCCCTTGCGTGCATATCTAAACCAGTACCTACTACAATTCTCCGTGCATATCTTCTTAGCTCCAATCGTCCAAAATAAACGGCAAAAAAACCTCAACCAGAATTCCAGGTCTAAGGTTAACAACTGGATACTCGTGTAGTCGTGTACCCACTTAATTCCACTCATCTAGAAGATAGATCGCGCTGAAGGCCGAAGTCATTGATGGCCCCACATCCCGCGGGAATCAATTAGTTACGTGATCAAGGAAGCGAAGTGGGTATTGTTTTTGTACTAAAATAGCATATTGAACGTAGTAGGTTAAATTTAAGCTCTTTAAACTATGTTTGAAGTTTGTAAGTTTACTTCCCCGCCTCTGATAAAAAGATGAACAGGCAAAAAACACCCTGAATGTCCAAGATATTATTTCATAAGTTTAACCAATTCGGGAAGCAGATTCAATCCCGCATCGAGACCGATTTTTATAATATTCTTCTTTATAAAGCATTCGAATGCTATAAAAGAAAATATCGAAGTTTAAACATTTCAATGATACATTAATTCTGTAGAAACACCGTTTAACCTTACTTGCATGTTATTCAATTTGCAATTGTTTCTATTACTAGGAAGAAACTGACTTCCGAGAAACAATATAATTCGGAAGTCAGGGTTGCTTTCTGAATATAAATATTATGTATGTAGGTACTTAAATTATTTTCACAAACTTTTATATATGTACTAGATGTGCCGCCTGGTTTTACCCGCATCGCTTCTGGTCTTTGCGTGATCATATTTATTATAGCCTATAGTCTTCCTCGATAAATGAAATATCCAACAGTGAAAAAATTTTTAAAATCGGACCTGTGGTAGCGTTAGCTACTATTAAGTATTCTGTGCGTTCGTGAGATTAGCGCATTCAAGCAAACAAACAAACTCTTCAGCTTTATAGTATTAGTGTGGTATTAGTATATTGAATATTGATTTATTATCTATTTCAACATACAGTAATTCTCCTATCTACAGGAATGTTTCCTAAACAACATCTCAAATTCAATGGCCTAATGAGAGACTCGATTCGTGGATGTTACGCAACGCATTCCTAACAGTTATTCGATATTTACACGTGATTAGGGCTGTCATTCACGGGGCGAAGCCCTATTTCCTGTATCGTATTTTGTGAACAAACAGATGATTTTGGTTTTGTTTTGATACATATACATATTAATCGATTGAGTGCAGTATGAGAGATATAACATTGTGGACTATATTTATTTCAGTTATATATATTTAGATTGAGAGTTACCAAGACTTTGAAATGGAAAGACTGTTATTATTTAAAACAATTATAAAAAAATATAGCAGTTTCTTAGGCACCTGATAAAGTCTGTTCTATTCCTATAAATGCAGACATGTTATTCTGATGAAAGGTATAATTTTGACTGCATTGTTTAATAATAGCTGCGCTCCGCGGTTTCACCCGCGTGGCTCCGCTCCTGTTGGTCTTAGCGTGATGATAGCCTATAGCCTTCTTCGATGAATGGGCTATCTAACACCGAAAGAACTTTACAAATCGGACCAGTAGTTCTCAGGAACTTCTGAGATTAGCGCGTTCAAACAAACAAACAAACTCTACAGCTTTATAATGTTAAGTAGGTATATAGATTTTACGTTGCAACAAGATGCGTTTTGGTGTTTTCGTGTACGAAACCTTTACAATAACAATGTGCATCATTGATGAACGATTCTCCTTCCGATCTCACATCAACGCAACTGCTAAACGTACTAGAAAATTAATATATATTATGAAGAACCTGCGAAATAAAGTAAGTCTTAATATTCTTATGAGGATTTACAAAGTTTTATGTCAACCTGTTATTACTTACTGCGTATCGATCTGGGGTTCTGCTCCATCCTCTGCTCTTATAACACTAGAAAGAGCTCAAAGATCTGTTCTTAAAGTCATGTTAAAGAGACCATTTCTTTACCCGACGTCGACCCTCTATTCTGAATGTAAAGTTCTAAGTGTTAGACGCCTTTTCATTTTAAATTCAGTCCTCAGGATGAATAAAACAGCTGCATCTACACAAGACTCCCATAGCAGACGATATAACTTACCACTTCCCAGATTAAAAACCTTTTTTGCAAAACGTGCGCCTAATTATATGTGGCCACTCTTACATAATAAAATCATCAGACACTTGAACCTATCTAAAAATACTTCCATAACTAAAGACATGCTAACAAAATTGCTTCTTTCCTGGGACTATGCTAAGACTGAGCAATTTGTTCGTCCACAACTTTTTTGAATTTTTCTTGTGGCATTTGTTTGAGCACGTGTAATTGTAATCGGTATGAAACAGGCCTTATTCATTGACTATTGCTATGAAATCAAATCAAATTTTTTATAATATCTTCCTTTTATTCTAATTTTTTAATTTTATTTAATTATTGTTGTATGAATTTTTAATCTAATTTAGTTTTAATCTGTATTATGCGTATGTATTAAATTTAAATCTGATTTTTAAATATTTAACATAAAATAATCGCCGCTCTGTTAATAAAATTCTAATGTTAAACGTTTCACGGTCCCGCAGGACAGGCATTGCCTAGTGCGGGAACCAATGATTTTATTTCCTGAATTTTAACGATTTTTCTTTAAGAGACTGTATAAAGCACTATGTGATGAATGTATGATTTATGTACGTATCTTAAAGAATAAAGAATTATTTATTTATTTATTTATTTAAATAAATAATTACTGCATGCTGCGTATGCGGCTTTGGTCACGTCCACAATGAGTGTGTAGAAATTATGCATTTAATAACTAAACTAAGGACTAATTAAGCACTATTTTACTTTCCTTGTAGTGTCAGCGTCTGTTTTCTTGTTTCTCTAGAAATGTATGGACAAATAAATATACCAACTATTATAAGATATGTTATACGAATAATGAATATACAATAACATGTACGATTTCATTACCTCCCTTTTTGTTAATTCGGTTTAAAAAAGTAACATCATTGAAGATATTTGAGTATTTAAAATATTAAGCAGCAGCCCTACGTATTGTCCATTTAAGGTCACTAATTTATTTCTATTAAGTGCGCTTAACGATACCCTGGCCGTAATTGGACCTTATTAGTATTAAGAATAATTTAGTTATGAATGAAATGACAAATACTTACTTTGCAAATACTATGTATGTATATGTATTTATATCTACCTACTACGTTATACGTTACAAGCTGCTCCGCGCGGTTTCATCCCCGTGGCTCCACTCCTGTTGGTCGTAGCGTGATGATATGTAGCCTTCCTTGATAAATGAGCGATCTAACACCGAAAGAATTTTTCAAATCGGACCAGTAGTTCCCGAGATTAGCGCGTTCAAACAAACAAACAAACCCTTCAGCTATAATAATATTAGTATAGATTAGTCTTTCCTTTAAAATATTACTACCCAAAGTAAATAAAACTGGTACTTACCAAGTTTGAATTACATCCCATTATTTTATTTATTTTAGAAAACAGGTAAGTATAATATTATATTGAAAACGTCATCGGCTCAGGTCTCAAGTAAATTCGTCCGGGTTGTATCTCAAAATTTTCCATACCAGGTCAGTCAGAGCAAAAAACATTCTCATTCAAAGTAACTTTAATAACAATTAAATAAAATATTTTACAATGTACACAAAGATATTCTTATTTCTTATCAATGAAATCCCCATATCTACATACTCCTTGACCTACTTGTTTACGAAATGGAATATAATATACATCGTATTGTAAACATAAAGAATATTTGTCCAAATATAAGAAAATTCATCATCATTTTCATCATATGTTCCCATTGTAACGACGCTGGTGTCTTATCAAGGGTTGACAATGATTATAAATTGTTATGGAATGCCGAATGACATATCGTGGGTTAATTTAGAAATTTCATCCAATTCTGTTCAAATATTTTTGCCTTAAAAAGGACAAATGGCATGAAAAGGCAGCCCTCTTGATTCCATTAGTTTTAATCCAGATGATCCAGACTAATATATCTTTCTATCATATTTCATCCAGATGCGATGTACTATTTAAAAATATATAAAACTTCATCACAAATTTTTGCGTTCAATTAGTAGGATCGTACTCATAAATAATACAGGTTATCAATTTAATAAGCAATAACAATGCATTATTGATTAGACATGATACGTCTCAAGAGCTCGTCCTGAGGTACATACACATGTAAACACTTGGAAACAATACCCCACAATTATCTTCATAAATGAACGTAACGATACATCGTGTAATTTGCTTGTATTGAGTTACGATTCTTATGACTAGGCTACACTCAAAATTGTGAAGGATATCTGCGTCCGCAACGAATACGCCGCGGTTGCGCACCCACTCCGCTTTAAAGACGCTCGCAATCCGCTAGTGTGATATGGCCCAAGAACGGACAGGTTTTATAAATAATGTATGGATTTATATATCCGATCAGATTCTGCTTGTGTCAAGTATTGCACTGATTCTCAGAGGCTTCTTACCTGATAAAGCCTGATACCTTGTATTGCAGTGCGAAAAGTGCTAATCTTGGTATAACTACACTTAATTTTATAACATACGGTTTAGGCGTGAAGAAGAGACAGACAGATGGACAAAGTGACAGACAATTACTTTCGCATGCATCTTAGTAAAGATTAAGTATGGGCATTAATGGTAAACATGGTAATTACACTATAATTACCACATTTTCTTAAATAATACATTTCCTAACATTTTACGCAACGTAGGTAAGTTTTTCATAAGCTCAGTTCCTTCAAATGAGGAAAAGATAACAATGCATAATTTGCAAAATCAATTTGCACGCACGTCTTGAACCTTCGACCTCCTAAGACATAATCTTGAGGCGTAACGGACAGAAACCGCTGCTTTATCTGTCAAAAGACATTCGCATCCACCTGGGTAACTCGTTCTTTTATAGGGCTTTAAATTTTATTAACAGCTATTACGGTAATAACATTAATCTATTCAGCATTCAACCTTTTTGAGTCATAAGTGGTGTCACACAACTTTCTTTTATGTATATAGACTCATAATAACGATCTTTGTTTGAAAGTTGGGATATATATTATATAACTGTGTATATACAACTGTGTAATGCCTTTCCATATACAAGCTGCTAGCTCCGGCGCCGCGGCCGTACGATTTTTCCGGGATAAAAAACATGGCCCTAAAAATGAAGCTTTCGAATAGTAACGGAACTGTAACAAAACTTACACTTTTTAAGCTATTGCATAGCTTCTATCGCGGGCCTTGAGCGCGGGGACGGAATCGAGAAATTCCGTAACGAAAAAACCTCACGCTCCCCACTCCGACGGGCTCGGAGGTGTGGCTTGAAGGCATGCTATGCAATAGCTTTACCGCGGCAGTCCCCGAGTGCCACACGTCTTTTTTGTTAAAACGAAACAAACAAATAGAAAATTGTTGCAATTTATAACAGTATAATGAGAACATTTAGTCCTTATATGAGTTAGGATATTCATCAAGAGTGTAAACTACCCTTTATCATATACAGGGCAAATGGTAAACATCCCGAGCATCCATTCGTCATGCAATATGTCGTGTTGACCTTACTGACTCCGAATTAATGCCTCGTTGTCGTATCTCTTACTTTTGCCACAGATAATATTATAATACTATACTTCTATGCGTACTTGTGTTATTGTTTTATACGTAATTATTATCTAGACTTGTTGACGCCATGGGTTAAGTAAACAAACTCAAAACAAACTCAAACATTCATTTATTCAATTAAACTACTATTTAGTAGCACTTTCGAATCGTCATTACATAGTATTTTTAACATTTACCACCGATTCGGAAAGCAGTATCTATGGAGAAGAATCGGCAAGAAACTCCATAGTTGCTCTTTTAAAATAATGTCAATAAATTTACATAATATGTAACTTATATCTAACTACATACCTAATATGCCAAAGAACTGTCCTGTGATTTTTACGCGACAACCCTCCATGGGTCTTTATCGTCCCAAATCTAAAAATTAGTCATTTCTACTAATATTATCTATAAATGCGAAAGTTTGTGAGGATGGATGTATGTATATTTGTAACTCTTTCACGCGAATACTACTAAACCGATTACAATTAAATTTGACACACATATAGAGGGTAACTTGGATTAACACATAGGATAGGTTTTATACCGGAAATCCACCGGGAACGGGAACTATGCGGGTTTGAAAACGCGGGCAAAGCTGCGGGCGGAAGTTTAGTTACATAATTATATATTTCGCAAAACTTTTTTACCTTATAAGCAAATTAGAAAAGGTATTCCTGCTTATTAAATACCACGATGAATTTCTTTAGAAACACAATAAATAGATAACGACTTTTTCCTTAAAAGTCACTTCACAGATTATAAAGTAATAATGATGAAATGTTGCTTATTTTAACGTAATATAGCATTATTATTATAGTGACCAATGGAGTTTATATAAAATGTGCTCTTATTATTTCATACCCATATATTTTTTCGTATTTACAGTTTTCTAATTTTCACCTATAATCTGAACGATGCGACCCTATGAATTCAAAATAACGAAATAAAACCACATTTCTAATACTTCCCATGTACCTACAAAAGTTTAACATCATCTATCCTTGCATAATTTAATCAGTTTTTGCTTAACAAAAACTATAATCATATATAATATAAATAATTTCATATAATAACTCAACGGCCTGGTAACCGCATGCTTGTCCGCAAACACTGTAACACGAACCTGATAATACGATAAATGTAGGCACGTTGCAATCCTTACACAGGGCTGCCACATGCAACTTTTAAACAGTAGGATTGTAAATGTCAAAGTTTTTGATATTCTGCTATCTATATAAATATGTATGCACTTGCATATCTCCAAGATATTTTGATTATAAAATACGTGAATTTTAGAGCTTAGCATCCAATTATTTGAGTATGAGAGAATTCACTGGTTTATTTACTTCTGAAACGCTAGAGTGAGTTAAAATTAAATTATCATAGTTTGCCGTATGTATGAGGGACAGAAGTTTAGTCAAAATGAATTAAGGGTGTTATAACACCTACCTGTAATCCCGTCTGTGTTTGGTTTCACATCGGCTGCATTTTTTTAAATAACTAAAACATTCCTAAATTTAGCTCCATGTTGTGTAATATCTATGTTAATGAGGTCAACAACCTCGCCATTTATGGGCTTGTTCCATTAATCAATGTAAATTTATGTAAATACGATGGGCCGTTTATGTGGAACCTATTTATTTTAAATGTCGCTTAAATAAAAGCTAGTTTTACGGAGGACGTTCTGTCTAGATATCATCTGCCGAGACAGTCAAATGCGACTTATTTATTTATTATAAACCTGTATGTATATTCTGAGCATACATACTGACAAAAAACACATTCCTTTCCATGTATTAAACAATAAACGGATGACAAAACATTTGTGGGTTGGTGGCACTTGGTGCATAAAATATTGTGTCGTTTGGAAATACTTCTTACATAACTAACTTCTTTTTCTTTCTTAAAATATTTTTATCATCCCAACTATCACAAAACATCAATTAACATGCTATTCCAACCATCTAAACATCAATAAACACGTCGTAAAATACGTATAAATTTACAACATTGATTCATTATTATTTTATTGTTTTTTATCAGCGATCAAAATTTTAATTATGCAGAGAACTACAATGCAAATATGTGTATACAAATCATTAATTAAATATTTATTTCCAATTCTACCTGAGTATATGTATAGTATTTTTACCTCAGAGCAATTGAGATTTTTACTTTTTTTATATAAAATTAAATCATTTATTTTGGCAACCCTACAGTCTAAGCCTAGCCGGTGGTCTTAGCGAGCCAGGCAGTTAGGAACAACTTTTTAAAAACTAGAATTAGCATGCAGTGTCTATTAGGCAGCGAATTATTATTTTATTCTACAAAGCTTACAAAACAATGCACATTTCCTAAAATAAAAATAAAGCTTTCTTTGCTTGATTAATAATTTTACACAAGAATATTACTCAAATCGTAAAAATATATTTTTAGTCTGCACTGTCAAAGTGACATCTCGAATTTAGCGCGAAAATAATTCATTGAAATTTTTACTTGACACTGGCAAATAGTCATATCTTATTGCCATAAACACAAAAAAAAAATGAAAAATACTTTAATAATATTAGAACGACTTATGACCACATTTCAGAATACATAATATATCCCTCGTGTTATAGTATAATTTCTATCTAAATCTTAGAATACATATTAGGAATACATATTTAGAATACTTAGAATACATATTATAGTATAATTTCTATCTAAATCTTAGAATACATAGGTCCATACAGACAGCACCAGCCCAACGCTTAGTTAACAATAAACAAACAAAGTCAGGTAAACAGGCTCGTTACACCAAGGATCACCTTTTATTACTATGTATTATCAAAGCTCTTGTCTCATGTCTGGGACGAGTTCAAGTTGTTATAAAAAACTTGATTATAATCTTTAACTGAATACATGTTTTGAAATGCATTTTAAATATTTATATAATATTGTTGATTAATTTATTTTGTAGTCATAATTGTGTTGGTTTCTGATACACGTCATATAAGTATAATCTTTCTTTTATTTCTTTTTTGCGCCAGCCTTATTCTTCTCACATTTCCTTTCCTACCAGGTTGCCTGGCAGAGATTGCTTTGTAGCAATAAAGCCGCCTATTGTGCAAAATTTTTGTACCTCATTAATTTGTACCACATTTTCTTCATTGTTTTGTACAATGAAGTGTTATAAATAAATAAAACAAATAAATAAGCAATTAAATATTTTCTAAATAGTAAATTCTTTCTATAACAGTTATTGATACATCACCTCAAATACCCATGTATCCAGTCATTCTTTAAAATCTGACATCAAACACATCAAATGTTAATAGTTTTCCAATTTTAAATCTCAACAACATAATTTTCTTAAAATGCGGCCATGGCAACACATTACGACTTTTTCAATTCCGAGAAGTTTAAATTTCGAGCACGTTGCATCGTTCAATCTTAAAAATATACTTTCGCGCCATTTCCATTCCAATTGCAACGGGCACAGAGTATATATTCCTAGACAAAGAAAAGCACCACAGACTAATAAGGCACTTATGTCAAAGAATGTATATTGAATGCGGTAAGAGTTAGGACCCTTTGGAAGACAGTTGTAAAAGAAAAGTTGGAATCCACGCGTCGCTATGCCATTATGATCCCAATTTCTTTCAAGGTAAAGTTCAAAATGTTTGAAGGCTACACTGGCATTTCGCGGACGCGGAGAGGGCAACGGTTGCAGGTTTGACAGGTTCCGTGTTACCCATTCCCTCCCTCCCTCGCTGTCTGAACCGATAGGATCGTCTCGTCTCAAGTAATTATGTGGATTAAGTGCGTTCAACGTTAATTTTAGGATTAGATTTATTATGATCTCTTCCGTTTGTGAATGGAGTGATGAATCATTGTTACTAGAATTACTATATTTCCCAGTTGATGACGTCATTAGGCGTTATCACAGCAAAGCGTGAACATAATTATGAACAAATTAATTTAATTTAACCAACTAAATCTGACCAACGAGGAAAAGATGTTATAAAAATTTATGCTAAATACTCATTATTTGTTATTATTTAAGAATTAATAATTTATGCGTCATGTTACGTGCATAATATGTTTAATATCTTCTTTTTTAGGTGTATTTTTTTCACAGAAGAATATTTTAAACAGTAAGACCTTCTTTTATTCTAAAGAGAATAGGTAAGATACTGGCAGTAAAGAAGTAATAAATATCATATGTAGATAAAGCGTTATATTTAAAAATCGAATTATAATCTCGTTCCTAATAGTCTCTTGTCTTTTTCACAATATATTGCAACTTTTATTTTACGATTGAAATTATTACTATAATACCCACGTAAGTAATAAGTTTGCCACCTAGCTTTACCTTGTAACAAATCTAGATATTATGGATATCCAAGCATGATTCGAGATTTTCTTAGATATCAGCATTCACGTAGCAATGACGTTTTTAGGTGAAAATTTAATCTTACCGACACGTGTATTGGACCTATCAGTAGGAGTGGGAAGCAAAAATAATACAAAAATAGAGAGAAGTCAAAAAGAGTTTTATTTGGTGGGAATTAAGTCCAATATTAATCAACAACAGTCAGTTACATGGATTTTGGACTTGAAAAGTCAGAAGAGGATGAATTAAAAAGTAGCGGAAACATTTTTCAACTTAAAATCAATAAAAAATTATGACGATGTGAAGCAAATAGAAGGTTTATTATAGGAAATAAAAAAAACATTATTTTATGATTTTCTTATTTTCAGAGTCAAGTGCTGCACTTGGTAAAATTAGAAGAAAATTCAGCCATTGACATAGTAACTCAACATAAGTAACTAGTAAGTACCTAAATTTCTTAAAATTTAATCATATTTAGTCAAGGAAATTTACAATAAATAAAAAATAAGATCGCCATTAAGATAAGACTAACAATTTTTATAACCGCACCCTTTTTCTTGATAATTGCAACAAATCATTTAGGTGTGCCGTAATTCGATTAAAATAACCGATATTTATTTTATCAATAGTTTTAGTAAATCGATAAAATGCATTTGATAATGAAAATTGAAGCACAAAGGAAACTGTCTGTTTATAATTAGGTAAGTTTTATATAAAAATGATAAGGTGAATATTTATTGATGATTGTACAATGTTGTTTGAAGGGTATACACCGAAATTAATAATAAATTCATTTATTCATATGATTGAATGTATATAGATATGAATTAATTATCAACATGCATGGTGCATCACTCATCAGTCATCCGTAGACATCATTTTATTTATACATTTTGAACAAAATAAGATAGATCGAACAAATAAAAAAAAATCATTTCCATAAAAACCATCTTAGCGTTCTAACAGACGAACGGCAAGTTGCGAACGGCAGAGGTTACTTCAGCCGTCGCCACATGTCGACGTCAGTCGGCGGCACGTCGACGGCAACAGTTAATATGTCGACGGCTGCCGTTAACAGGCAAAAACAGATGCCGTCAAACGTCAAACGCTTGCAGTTTGCCGTCAACACAAAACTGCAAGTTGAGAGCTGAGACGGCTGAAGTAGCCTCTGCCGTTCACAAATTGCCGTGCGTGTGATAGAACTCTTATTGCCCAAATAGCTACATAAATAGGTACATACCTAGCCCTTAGGTGTTGAACTATAATTTTAAAGATTTGTTGTATTACATTGCCACTTATGAGTAAAAAAAATAAGACAAAGGTCATAAAATTCTAAGCATATCAGTTATTTCAACAAAAAGTAAAATAAGAGACAGGTAAAGTGCATCAAATATTTTATTAATCTAGCTCTTTCTTCCTTCCAGTTTGCATTATCAGTTTTTCATATTCTTCCATTAAAATCAGTCTCTATAGAGAATATAAATATTGTAACAAAGATATTTGTTACAAAATGTCCGTGCAATACTAAATTTATCGTAACTGTCACCAATCTCAATTGTAAAAGGCATTAACTTGTCTCAGATCGTTTATTTCGTCAATAAATATCTTCGGCACGTTTGATACATAATCCTTTATCAAGTAGCTATAGTACATACATTTTATTGGCAATACAAGAGAATTAGAAGTAGGTTACCTTATTTTTTCAATTTTATGATTCGACATTATTATCTTCGATTCAAGACTCAAGTAGCCTTGCTTTAAAATCAATAATGTTTACTTTTTAATTTTTTCTCTCGAATTAGAGGACCTATTGTGAGGAAAACTGTGTGTGAAAATCAATATGGAAACCTTCGAAAAAATGGATTATTATCCGTTTATCTGGTACAAAAATTTGGCAATAAGAATCAGTAGTTCAGATTAGCGAGTTAGATAAAACTAATAAACGAAATTCATTAAAGTTTGTCCAACTGAAGCAGTTTAGGTTCACTTTTACGAACAGGCACGCGACATTTTTTTCATTTTAACATCTACAAGTCTAATATTAACAATATAACTTGGAAAAAACGAATAAAATTACAAGCCATCTCTGAAAAGCTGAAATATTCAGTAGTTCGATACTGGCTGAAAATTTAAATCGTCTGTCACAATAATCTTCGATTGATGATTAGATTCGTTTGCGTAAGAAAAAAATGTGTGCGTGTACTAGTGTTCACACGTAAGGAGTGAAACTTCTTTATGACCTTATTTTTCAAAACATAATTTACTATTATGCAACTTTACAGAAATACGTCGAATCACGCGTGGTAGGGATAAGAAAAAGATGGCGCGTATCGGAAAAATGTCACGCGTAATGAAAAAATGTTACACTAAATCTTTTTCCAACCCCGATAAAGAAGTTTCACTTCAATAAAAAAATTGTATCACACAAAATAGTCTATATTAATACACTCAACAGAAGCATATCAAGCATATCAACAGAAGCATAGCAATCATATACTTGGAATTCAAATAATATACATATTTATCTCCTGAAAAAAATCATCCATACAATCATATTATCTTCTAATGTTATAAATCCGTACCTAGGTATATCTCACACTCAATAGCTTAGCATTTTATTAGATTAGCAATACAGAATGTCCCGCAAGTGGTATGGGTACTTTTCTTTGGTTTTTTATATGATTACGTAATTTTTTTTTATCATATCCCCGATTTTTTTCTTCTATTAGAGAAGTTTTTATAGCGACATAATGAAATGTACACAAGCAACTTTAGCCAGTATTGTACTGATACTGTTGTATCACAGATTAATTAATATGGTAATCCTATAGTTACTATGTACTTTGTACCAAGTTCATTGTAATTCAATCATTATTATTATTTCATCACGTATTCAAGGTTTGACACAGAATCTTATAACGGTGTTTGCTTTCATTTGATTTGTAATTAGAAAACAATTTTTCTTTTTAATATCTTACAATTGTCACCTTTATTCAACCGACTATATGTTTAATGCTATATTGTTTTTTATTTGAATAATGTCATTTCTTCTTATATTACATTTATAAAAAAAATAATGCAATAAAAAAAATGAAAGAAACTATAGCCGATGCGGGCAACTGAAGAAAACTCTTTTAGAAGGCTTAATAATTATAGACATGTTCCAGTATGTATAAATCAATAAATTTAACGTATTAATTGCAAATAATATTAATAAATAAAATAATTCTTAACCACAGGCTTAGTAACAAATTATGACAGTGCAGGGTTTCACACAAATTGTATAACACGCATTTACCTTCCCGAAATGATGATGCAGAATTGGGGAGAAAAGACAAATATTTTATTTTGGCATTTCATACATAATTTTTAAATTATATTTAATTTTTATGAACTACCTACTCGCATTTTTAACTTCAAAGTAAGCAGCATCATTTTATTAAGTGTTTTGGAATGTTCTGTAATTTTTCAAACTCAAACTCAAACTCAAACATTCATTTATTCAATTAGACTACTATTTAGTAGCACTTTCGAATCGTTATTACATAGTATTTTTAACATTTACCACCGATTCGGAAAGCAGTAGGTATCTATGGAGAAGAATCGGCAAGAAACTCCATAGTTGCTCTTTTAAAATAATGTCAATAAATTTACATAATATGTAACTTATATCTAACTACATAATATGCCAAAGAACTGTCCTGTGGTTTTTACGCGACAACCCTCCATGGGTCTTTATCGTCCATATATTCCTGAATACTGTAGTACGCTCTCTGAACTAGTACATTTTTTATGTAAGTTTTAAATTTAGAACTACTAAACTCTTTAATATTGTGAGGAATTTTAAAGGGGACCTTCAGGATCTGTCAATTTTTTATGCAGAATTAAAGTGTTTGTACCTAATTTTTTCTACTGAACAATTGAACCGATTTTCATGAAACATAGGTGACAAAACAATGAGAGTGCAATTTATTGTTTCATTGAGAAAGCCTCGTATTTGGGATAAACATTTGTTGTGCAACAGTTGATCAACAATGTTGCCAGAAGCTGTTGAAATGTCCTCGAGAACTTTTCAAGATGCATTATGACTGCAACACGCAGTGTAGCGGAAGCTAACAACAAATCCTCAACGTACCTACATACGTTACATAACTGCAAACGTTCCTAGATATCAAATCAAAAATGGAACAAAAATTAATGGCCTCTTTTTTCGAAGTCGGTTAAAATAAAATGTCAGTTTTCCGTTAACGAAACATAAGACGATCGAATCGTAGTCACGTACGATGATTTCTTACAACCATGAATAAGCATTGCATTGGTTCATGATTCAAGAAACTTAATATTTGTGATTTATTATATAGATGGTTTTGCATTGAATGTAAAATGTTTGAAGATTTTTTTTTCTAATGTTAGAATAGTTTTACCTATTTTGTTATGTATTTAATATATCTATATCTATCTATCACAGTTTTAGAAGTTCTAACAATTCGTGAGACAATGGGTTAACCCGTTATGGAGATAAGCCTTGACAAATTTGATTATTTTTTTTACGCTTAATAAGCCTTAAAATATAACTATTTTATATTCTTTCAACATTTCAAATATTAAAAAATATATTGTCTAGAGCATCCATATTGCCACTCAGCATGTTTATTTATTTAATTTGCCAAAAGTTACATTCATCCCTGGTGGGGATCGAACCCACGACCTTTGGATTAGAAGTCCAACGCGCTATCCTCTGCGCCACAGGGACTGATGGACCCTGCCTGAAATTTTTCATATGCTTACGTATGTGTAAAAATTTGTTCTATTAGCAAGTATTTTATCAAGTTATTTCAAATTTACAAATAACAATACAGGACCCTCAAAAGGATGTATTTTCACTTATCCACAAGAGCTTCAAAATTATCGGGTATTTTCCGATAGGTTCGTTGCAAACAAATGAAGGAGTCAAGTTTTTCAGGTTCCTGAAAAACTTGACGACTTGACGGCTATCAAACACATTTTTACTAATAAATTTCGTTGAGCCAGAATGTTGTCTTTAGTTTGATTTGTCAAAAGGACAATCCAATGTTTACAACAATAATTTTGCAAACCATTTCAAATAGGTAACTATATATTCATTAGTAAGTAGGTACCTACACAATTTTCTTTTCACATATTCGTTATGGACTGTATTAAATCATACATAAATTTAACATTTTTAACCCATTGAGCCCCGAACGGCCCGATCGGTCCACGACACAATAGATTTTCTATTGTGTCTGTGGTTCCGGGGCCTGAGTTATTAAATAAGTATTCAATTATTAATAGCACTATCATTATTACCGCTGGAAAGACGAAATTGCCAAAGACCTGCGCAGCCTCCAGATTGAAAACTGGCAAGAGATGGCGCAGGATAGAGTCAAATGGAGGCTCTTATTGTAGGAGGCCAAGACTCACTTTGGGTCCCTGCGCCACTCTAGTAAGTAAGTAAGTACTATCATTATTATGAAAACGAGCATCACAAGTCGCAACAGTAGGTGGGTCATTTTCAAAATATTTGTACGTCACGAAATTGTCAGTAAACTGTTTCGTTAGGAAATGTCAGGAAGTTGTAAAAGTAAGGCTGTATTCAGAATAAGGTAATATTACATATAAAAAAATAAGAAGTCACTAGTTAAAAAAAATATATATTTTTAGTAACAAAATAATCAACAAACAATCAATTTTTATAATTCTCTGTTTGCTTTTCCTTTTCTTTTCTTCTATCATTAGCTTCTTTCCATTTTTGTCTTCGAGCTTCTTTTTCACTGTCATTAAGATCTGATATTTTTCTTTGTCTTTGTTTCACTTTCTCGAGGTGTTTTTTCCTTTTCTTTTCATATTTTTCAGGGTTTTGCTTTTTTAGTTTTTCAATGTATTTTTTTGCCGTTCGGCACCGGTTAGCGGCATTCTGAAACTAAAAAAAGCTGTTGGATATATGTATTTTGAATAAAAATAAAAACAAAAGTAAGCATCACTCGTGTGGGTGGAAAAGCGATCAACACTAAATGCAATAAGGCAAGCGTTATCCCATCAGAAACCACTTGTAAAATTGGAGGCCAAGACTCACTGATCCGCTTTCACTATAAAAACGTTATCAGATCCCAGGAAAAGTCAAGTCCCTATGCCCGACTTTACTAACCCTACATCATGGTTTAAAAAAGTATGGCCTGTAGTTACAAAAAATAATCTTGAGAGTTTTATTGTTTTTCTCCTTTATTTTTATTCGTTACATTAATTTAACACACATTTTAATATCTTATTTTCATACTTTACACATGAGACCACAGCTTTACCGTCTACAATTTACTGACGTCAGTAAAAGTCAAGAAATTGTTCGTCAGTAACATGTAAAAAATAACCTAAGAAATACTTTTACACAAAACATAATCACATTTACCATTAGATTGAAAGTGTAATCTATTACTCTAGTCATAATTTAAGTATATTACAATTGCGGTAGGTGAATTCCTCAAAATGTACTTACTTTTGTTGAGAATACGTCGTTAGGAAATTGTAACTAAATTTTTTGCACAGCACACTACTGGACTTCTTCCATGTCTGGACGACGAACAAAATGGCGGCGCGTTAATGTGACCTTACTTTTCGTGACATGACTAGTGTTGCCAATGATTAGAGTTTGATTCCTCTTCTTTGTGATACAAGAAGTTGGTTAATTATGTCAATAAATCAGTGTCACGAAATTGTAACGATTGATAGGGACATTTTTATAATATGTAATTCTTCGTTTATTTAAGGTCATTTAAATAGTTTAATCTATCAGATATAACACTTCAAACATTGCTTTTTAATTATGATACAAAAAAATAGGAAGTTTCATACAAAAATTCTGATAAAAATATTGGTTTTCATTGTCGTCCACATAGGGGACAATAAAAAAATGTATGGAGCTTTTTTTGTTACTTTATTTTCACATTAAATTTATGTAAGAATTTGAATCGCAATTCATTGCTTTTTATCCGAAATGATAGGCAGTATGCTTAAGTTTAGTCTGCAAAACGTTAAAAATGATTTATTTCAGTCGTAACCATATTTTTTTCGAAGATTTTTTAG
>CAJQZN010027069.1:0-14782 GCA_907164685.1 Colias eurytheme
TAAAAAAAAATTATGAGGCGTGCACTTTTGGATTTTCCAAATTATTTGTAATTTACGGCCCGCGTTGATATACCGCGGGCTTGCCAGAGATTCGCGTTTTCTTTTGGCTATCGTGATTAAGGGAAGTTCGAGGTTAGCCCTACTCCGAATATACTAATGCCAAGAGTGTGTTAGATAATATCATGGGTGTAATGCCTCTTTATAGCGGCTATATATTTTTTATAGCTCATTGGTTGATGATAGAGCCTGTGGAGACACAGATTACTAAATAGTTACTACGTACTAGGATTTGTTTTTGTTTAAACCTATATTACTTCTGCTAACTATGCTATTCTGAACTTAATTACTATTATATTATACTTACCTAAATTTTAAAGACTCGTAGTTGAAATTCGATTGAATAATACGAATTCTATTGCGCTATTACATGAAACATTTTGTTACATAATTGTATCAGCTAATAATCTATTTTACATAATTTACGTTCAATAGGAAACAGCTTTCCTTCATTCCATTGGTTATCACTTATCAATGAAAACTATGTCAGCGTATAAAGTGTTGGTGTTTGATGTTATCAGCTAATTTATTGAATATTTTACACTATATCCAATTGATCTGAACTTTCACCTTTAAAATACGTTATCGGTACTATTTATTAGTTTACATTTTTGTTAGAGTATAATTAAATTCATTGATATGCAGGAAGCGATAAGTGTTAGAAATATTCGTAAGTAGCATTCTGTAGCGATCAGATATTGCTTCTAATGAATATAAATATATATATTTTTCATATTCTAGGAGATATATAAATATAAATAAGTGCATATTATTTAAGAAATTATTTGGTTAAGTCTCTAAACCCAGAAAGTAAAAATGTTGAAATATTTTGTATTCAATCATGATAGGTTCTAAATAGTGTCAAGTAACCGACAATTTCAGCTGCCTAAAAAAAATGGAAGCAACTGCGAAAACATTGAGACGATAATTTAATAGGTTTTATTTGTAACATATTATACATATATTACATACGACATTGAAGCGTTCTTTTAGCACGTAGTTTTAGTATAGGTAATTATCAATTGTATAAAACTCACCGCACATTTACGCACATTCTGGTACTTTAAAAATGAGTCTTTATTTAAGAACATAAAGATTATTTAATGAAGGAAATGCTTTATAATTCAAAAAGGACAGTCGCAGGCAATATCACAGCATTATGATCATTTGTATGACAAACGTGCCGGCTCATTATTTCATTGTCTCGATTGACGCTCGATTGTGTGGAGTGTGAAGCTCGGGGGTCGGGACTTTGATGATCAACGATGCTTGCGGCATGATTGACAGTGTTTTTTTTAAGATGGCATTTATGTAGAGAGTGGTACAGACTTTTTAGCTAATATATAAGGCGTTTTAGTAACTATATTTATTTATTTATTTACTATACTATAGTCTAGATACTGTGCTTTTAAAAATTAATATGACTATTGTTTTATATAGGCACGCACCGGTGTGAAGATGTATTGTTTTTATGTGTTTCAGCAATGTTATGTAATTTGTGTAATGTTTTTGTTTGAATTATTTAATTCAGAAAAATTAAAAAAATAGACATCAACACTAATTGTTTTATTTTTGAAGTGTCTGAGGACCGTCTTTTTTATCATCCCGCAGGTTATGTAAAAATACATGATAAATTAAGAAATTGTCCAATAATCACATGCAACAATGGAAAAATTTGGACCATTCAGGTTCATACAATATTTACAGACTAATTATTAATACATAAAGAACGAAATGTATGAACCCCCATATAATACTATGTTGTTATAACCATCACGTAAAGACAATGGCCTCCCAAGCGACGCAGATACGTATCGCGCCGTGTGTGGCCGGGGCGTGAGACTAGTCTTGTAAGGAATATCATTTGGTATTTATCACCTTCTTTATATCATTAGATGTAAGTGAGATTTTGATTCGGAGTTTTATAATGTGCTAAATTATCATAAAAGCTTATATTTTACAAGTTTACCTACTGTATATTCTTACTCAAAGGTAGATTGCTGCTTGCTACTCCTATCTATCCTATATATACTATATACCTATCCTATCTTTGCTTTTGATAATTCTAATACTAAAATATATTAGTAGAAAAGCTTATTATACTATGCTCTCCTGTTGGTAAGGATATTTTTTACCCAGGTACCTACCACACGAGTGACGCTGCGGCTTCCAGCTACTAACATTTAAACAAATTATTTCTTCAACAAACATGATTTCCATGGACCACTCTTAGTATAAAATATTACGTTCACACAAACGCTTCTCATTTCTTAAAACAACAAATACTCCGAATTTATAAACACTCGATTCACCAATTACATTTTATGCATTCGACAAGAAACTTACCACCTTGATGCAAGAATGATTAGAATTCCATACAGCAGCCGCTGCTGGTGGTCCTTCACATTGTCATTCACATCACAACAGGATGTTTGTCGGTCTGTACATACGTGATTAAACAAATACTAATAGTTAATGAATAGCTTTATCATCACGACGCCACGGGAATTATGGTTGGGGTTAATGTACTGAAATTACGATGGTAAGTGTGGGCTGTTTATGGCTTATTTGTGGGCATTTTTTTATTAGATAGGGGAAGTGTCTTTTAAAGAAAAAATCTAAATATTTAAAATCAATAAAATTAAATAAAACGAGTGACATGTTCAACTATTTTAAGAAAGTTGTGAATTTGTCTACGTTTGTTGAGTTGGCGAGTGGTATCTTTCAGGCGTCGTAGAATGAGAATGCCTAGTTTAATTTAGGCAATGCATTCGATATCTTCTCTTCAATATGATTGATATACGTATACATACATAGTTAGATATGTTTTCTACAAGAGTAACCTCACACTGCTATAACAAAAGTTGACATCACAATTACACAGGGACTCAAAGCCTTACTCGTCAAATCTAAAAAGCAGTTAAGGTAAATTGGTCTATTTAATCCCGTACCGACCACGATTACATTGAACAAACTTTCCCAACTTGATAATCAAACAGTTAGGATTCGGGGCGGGCGATGGGGCCCTATAATCGTGTAGGGGCCTCGTTTGGCTGACGTTTCGTGAATTTTTACTGCCGGTCAATGTGACCCGGCGATTGACGGGTTTATTGCGTCCGACATTGTCGTTGATTCCATTTGCTTTGCGACGAGCGGTGAATATTTGTGACTGTTTTGTTTTGTCTATGTTTGCCCCTCACGGTCGTGGTACTGTACTAATAGGTTATCCGTTATCCTGTTAAGTTTGGCGCAAGGTTTAATTCCATCAATTCCATTAAGAGGATCAAAATTAAAACATACGAAACAAACCTTACACGCATTTTTTATTTCTACAGCTGTTATTTTCATGATAAATTTTAGACTACAGGCCCATGTTGAAAAAATTATGGGTCATTTGAACCACCAGGTGAGGTTTGAGCATAAAATCTTATTATTTTATGCTCTTATATCGTTCTAGATAGGTCACCTGGTGGTTCAAATGACCCATAATTTTTTCAACATGGGCCTGTAGTCTATTTGTATTATCACGATTCATCTGGAATATAAAATCAAACCGATCGCGATGTCCGAACGAACTAAAACTTATAATTAAGTATGTTATATAATAATCATTTTCTACAATTATTAAACACTACATTTTCTCGCAATATCATTCACAATCAAGTAAATACATTTACTACCATTAAACACATTTATAAATGTCCTGTAATTAACACGGTACAGTTAGAAGTTATAAAGATAGCATATCTAGACATCAATTGACAATTTCCAATTATAGATACACGCAATAACAAGTAAAGTGTGTAAGGTCAGCCGAGATCAGGGGTATAAATTAACATGAATATTATCATAAATTAGTCGTTACATTCATCGCTTGTAGTTGATAACTTATCATCGACAATATTTCTTTGATAAGCGGTGACATAGCTGATAATATATTGCCTGTTAGTTAACAGGTCGTTTGAGCTGATTACTTTATTTTTTTGTTAGTTTTACCAGCTTTAAAAAGTCTTTGATTATTATCAATCTATGGAAAATTTTATTATTGTTTTTAAACAACTTTCACTGGCCTACTATAACCTATTTATTTGTTTTTAATTAAAGCTCTACTTCCGCTCTTACGAACGCTAAGAAGTATTAACTGAAACAAAAGTAAAGTTCTGGATTGTTATGTATTAAGTTTATATTATAAGTATTTCAAGTTAAAGAGACCGAAAGTTAAATTATTGCTATTCTTCGCGAATATCAAATAAAATATTCATTCAATTTAAATCGTAAAGAAGGCTCGAAGTGATTTACAATGGTTGTTTAACTTATCGTTGCATGTAAAGGCGCACCGACTCAAGTGGTTTATTAATGACTGTCCGACCCAACTCGGTTTCGACTTAATGCGAAAGCCATTTGTAATTTCGTCTCATTTTGTAGCACTCAATAATTTTCCGGGATCCCATTTATTGCGCACGATTAAAGGGTTATTTTGATGGTTTGACAGTTTATTGAAGCATAGGTTATTAATAATGTTTTATGTATAGAGTAAATCGGTAAAAAAGTCAGAAGATGAAGATATTTAAATAAGTATTTTTATATGTTCTTATCATGTCTCGTGGTTTGGTTTTACTTAGATAAATATTTCAGAGTATTATAAATTATTTATGCATTTATTAATAATTATTGTACCTACTGTAGTGTTAAAAAAATTACAGACGTAGACGCATACTATGAACTCTAATTTTCATTCTTTTGAAAGCCAGACAAACACTATCTAAAATGGATATTTCCAAAGGGTGAATCGGATTGCCAAATAGTAAAATTTGGTTAAAAGATTTAAGCACTGGGCCTCGCAGACGACCAGACATCGATGAAAAACGAAATTTAACTTTAAGCCAATTATTTGGGGGTCTGGTGCGGCGCTGATCAAATCTGAGTCATTAAATCTGGCGGCTCGGATTTCACTGGGAATAGTTGTGCTATTTTGAACAGTTGATTGATTATACATACATGATTTACTATACAAGGTATAGTTCTAGACACCCCACGATATAGTATCGTGTCGCGACATGTAAAAACATCGTGCAGGCCTCGTTATAGAACAAGACGGACAGCATGTAATCACACGTCAGTAGGCTGTAATTTGCAGCACTTTACGATCCTCTCAATCAAGAAAACGTATGCTTTTTGTTGCGAGGTAATGTTCTCATAACTTCCACTTTTTATTTTTTTACAATTATGGATAGAATAGAGTTTTAACTGATTGTTTTTATGAAACATAATTTTAGTTTGGTTTATATTAAGTTACTAGTGCAGGAATCTTAGGACTTTACTTGGCATGAATAGTGACGATGTCCTCGTCTTTCCAGTCCTCAACTTTAGAAAAAACTTCCAAGGAGTTATTACCGTGAAATATGTAAAACATAATATGCTAAGAGAAAATACTAACGTTTCTATATATTTTTTTTGCGAAAATTGAAATTATTCTAAAAAAGTGGGCAATGTTGGCATATTTCACGGTACTACTTTTAAATTAACATTGAAAAGACAACCAAATTATATGCACAGTCATTTTCTTAGCTATATAGCCTATATTTATTCTAACACAAAACAAAGTGAAGTGTAAGCTTATATACAAAGTCCTTTGAACTTAAAATCTATCACCAAGAATAAAAAGTACAAAAGTTCTTTTAATAACAATACATCCAAAAGTATCCAGACTTGAAATATTAAATGAAAAAAAGCGTAGACGCGATATCATAAACATTACAGAAATAATTAAAGTCCCATCTGAAGATAGCTCTCACAACAAAGATCTAATCTCGGCGAATCCACTTTATATATTTTTAATTTCTAAAACCGAGATGCGAGTGACGGCCTTTCTTCGTCTGCAAATAAATTTTTCAAAAGAGTTTTTAATCAGCCGTAAAGCGATTTGTAAATTAAACAGGGGCCGTGTTATGAAGAAATATGGCGCGATGTGGAAACTTGTGTCCATTGTTTTTGGGAAATTCGATTTTTATTTAAGTTTTTTTTTTGTTTGTGACACCGCGTTGTGTATGTCCTTATTTTCTATAAATAAATATATTTATTATGGTGATGGTGGTGGACGGTATGGTGATATGAAATGATTGTTAATTAAGGTAATTTTATGAGTAGGTAGGTATGTAAAAAATTGTAATATATTAATCAAGAATGATTTCAGGAATGTATTTAATTGTTTTTATTTCTGTCCTCCTGGACATGCTGCAGATTCTAAAATAGCAAATAAATAAGACTAATAGAAAGACAAGAACTGATAGATAATTCTAAGCCCCAAAAATCGTATCGCCCCCAACAATGGAAACGCACCAACAAGAAATATAGCAGGAAAGGATCTCCGCAAAAAGCTCGCAAATTTCGTCATCAATTATCATTATTAGGGAGAGAGCGACGACGGCGAGTAATTGAGTTTTATAAATGGCTGCCGCGACGGCTGTCATAAATACCGTGTGACGTGACGTGCGCCGCACGACCGTGGAAATGGACGGCTGCTAACAAACTTTGGAGACGTGTCGATCACTTTGTATTGGAAAAGATATGATTTAATTACCTTGAATGAAAGTCGTGTCTATGATCTTACTTTTCATTATTGAATGAAATTTGCAATTCTTTCTAGATAACCACTTTTTTATTATTTGTTGGTCTGTTCTATTTTTAGTTTGTCACTCAGGGCTTGTAAATAACATCTATTATACTTAAATAAAGAATTACGTCTGACACTAAACACTCGATGGAAAAACTTAAATACCTGCCTATTTTCAGAAAGATCATGTCATTAAAATACATATATTAACCTTTATGTATGATTGTCTGTCACACGATATTTTTATCATCTTTAATAATACTTTCTACCAGTGTTTACGTGAATCAACATTGCAAAAAATAATTAAAATTTTAAATGCGGGTATTAACAGACATCTTCATTAGGAGCAATAAAATAAACGTTTATACTGTTACTTTTTATAACTTCGACAATAAATTTTATTGTCATGAACCTTATAAAATGTATGGTTAAAGAAACAAGGAGTATAAACAGAAATAAATATTAATACGCTATAAATAATAAATAAAAGAACTAGCTCTCTATTTGCGGATTCGTTCGTTTTTAACATCATGCGGCATACATAATATTTCCAAACGAGCTTTTGGCTCCACAGCTTTTCATTTTTATCTCAAAAAGAAGACTGCGGTTTCAACTCCTTCAGTTTTATAAGTTCAGTTTAATCATTTTTAAGCAGATCGAGCGCGTGACTTCTAAAACTCCACAGAGTCTGATATTAGAAACTAATTTTAAAATTATTCAAATAATAATACAATTAGGCAGGTTTTTTTATTAGAAATTGCATGAAATGTTATAAAAATAATAAAACATAGACTGTTATAAGAAGATAAATGCTAAAATAACTGCTATTAATTTCCAAATAGCGTTACAAGAGTCTATAATCTCAAAAGCTCCTATCCTGGAGATACATTAAAACAAATGTATATTTTTTATTACAATTGATGCATTTAACATTACACATGAATAATTTATTATAAAGTTTACAAATTACAAATGTCATGACATAAAAATTAATAAATAATTCAAGTGTTTGCACATGGCGGTTTTTGTGGACGCATCATGCGAATGTTCATGTTTAACAGTAGTAATAACATCTTAACTAGGTAATGTATACTAAATCTATATAAAAAGTATCTATTTAAAATGTTGACAACTTTGTGATATAATTTTTTAATTATTCATGAATTAATGAACATTTTAATTAAATTACCGGGTCATTTTCACGTTAAAACATTACGTTATAACAAACCTTTTAGAACGCATTCAGCAATTAAAATATTTATTCGTAGTAAAGACTAAAGCCTTTTTTTCCGAATTAATGCGAGCAATTAATCTCTGTTTATTCATTCTGAGTGCCGGCTGTTAATTCGTTAGCAGATGAAAAGTTAAGCTATTAAGGGGATACTTTTTTTCCAAAAGCACTCTTAATCTTGCAGTCTGACAAATTGAAAGTTGGTAATAAATTCGTGAAACGCCTACTGTTTTTCATTGTTATTTTTTGTATCTAATTAGCCTTTTTGTGTTCGTTAATTGGATTGATGAAAGACATTGTATGATGTTTGCTGCTTTTAGTAGATATAATGACAATTGATAGATTCATTTAACGTTTATTATCAAGAAATTCAAACTCTCCCAATATCCTCTTTAAGAAGCGCTTTTTAAATATGTACTGTCTGTATAAAAAATATAATAACGATCCACAGGACAGTTCTTTGGCATATTATGATAACTAGCGACCCGCCCCGGCTTCGCACGGGTGCAATGCTGATACTAAATACACTACAGAAAAACTGTGAACGTTGTATATAAAAACATAGCGGCCCGGCCGGCCGGTACCGCCGCAAACGCTACGTCCCGCAATTTTTAAATCTGTAATATCTTCGAAAATATTCACTTAAATCATACGGTGTAAAGTGCCATATAAAATAAAATAAATAAAAAAAAAAAAAATAAAAAGCCCGTTTATTTCCAATCCACAAGTAATTTTGTTACAGGTAGTTTACATACTAAAAGCTATTTTACATATTAAAATTACACTATTTTTTTAACTTAAATTTTAATCACTAAATACTAATTTAATTTTTTTTCTATTTATTTTTAATTTTTGACGTTATCCAGTATCAGTACCATTGATTGGAACCCCTTCTCGGGTATAGGCCTCCTCCAACTTTTTCCAGGTATCTCTGTCCTTTGCCTTTTTTCTCCATTCGTTTCCTGCTATATTTTGTATATCTTCTATCCACCTTTTTTTAGGGCGTCCTACATTTCTTTTTCCCTTCGGCCCTTTCCATATAGTTGTCTCCAGTGTCCATCTTTTGTCCGTGCATCTTGCTATATGTCCCGCCCATTGCCATTTCTGTTTTAGTGCAAATTGTAAAGCGTCGATGATTTTTGTCTTTCGTCTTATTTTTTCACTTTTTACTTTTTGTATTTTTCTTATTTTAAGTATACTCCTTTCCATTGCTTTCTGGCATGCTACTATTTTACTTTTTATTTTGGAGCTGTATGTCCATGTTTGGCAACCATATGTAAGGGTAGGTAAGACACATGTGTCCAATACAATTTTTTTTAGATGAAGGGGAAATTCGCCTTTTAAAATTTCCTTTAAGGACCAGAACTTTTTCCAACTTATATTAGCTCGCCGCACTACCTCTAGTTCTTCGCTTTTGTCTTCGAAGGATAGTTGTTTGCCTAGGTAGATGTAATTGCTGACATATTCAAGTGGCTTTCCATTTAGGAATATAGCATGTCTGTGGCTGTTCGTCAGTATTTTTGTTTTGTCCTCGTTCATTTTAAGACCTACTCTTTCACTTTCTTCATTAAGGTTGTTTATCATTTTGTCTAGTCCTTTACTTGTTTCAGCGAAAAGAACAATATCGTCTGCGAATCTGAGGTGTGTAAGTTGAGCTCTGTTTACTCTTATGCCATCGAACTGCCAGTTAAGATTGTTAAAAATGTGTTGTAGTACCATTATGAATAACTTCGGTGAGAGCGGGTCGCCTTGCCTTACTCCTCTGCAAATCGATATATCCGGACCTCGAGACTCTAGTTTCACCTGACTCACACAACCCTGATAAATATTTTTCAGGACCTTTACGTAGTTTTCGTTTATGTTGCACTTGCTTAGTGATTCCCAAATAGAATCATGTGAGATCGTGTCAAACGCTTTGGCATAATCGATGAATGCAATGTATAGTGGGCGGTTGAACTCCTGATATTTCTCCATCACTTGTTGTAATACGTGCATATGATCTGTAGTAGAAAAACCTGAACGAAAACCTGCTTGTTCTACAGGCTGGTGGATATCGATTTTCGGAGCTAGACGGCTTTGCAGAATTGACGCGAACAATTTGTATATACTTGAGAGCAGACTAATCGGACGATAGTTAGAAATATCTTGAGGGTCACCTTTCTTATATAGGAGAATTATATCAGATCTTTTCCACTGCACTGGCACCTGACCAGTTTTCAGAACCATGTTAAACAAGTAGGTAAGTGGGCGAGCTAGTAGGATAGCGCCAGCTTTAAGTGCCTCATTTTGTAAACCGTCTGGACCTGGACTTTTGTCTGGTTTGAGTTTTTTAATGTGCTTGATGACTTCCTCTTCATTCACTAATGGCACGTCGTTGATACTTTGGGAAGTCGCTGTTGCTACATCAATTGTATTGGTAGTAGGGTTGGATTTTGTATATAATTTTTTGTAAAAATCTGTAGCACAGCTCAAGATGTCTTTTCTAGTTTTAGTTACTTCAGATGTCGATTTTATGTTTGGGATCCAGGTTTTGTGGGTTGTTAGTTTCTTGTAGGCTTTTTTTGTGCTTCTGTGTGTGTTTAGGTTATTCTCAATTATTCGGTACCTATGGTCTTTGTAATCTTTGTTAATCGCTTTACTTGTAGTTTTAAATAATGTGCTTAGTTCTTTCTTCATTTCTTTAGACTTTTGCTTTATTTTTAAAAGTTCGGTTCGTCTTGTAAGAAGCGCTTTTGTAGATTCGCTAAGTATTTCGTTGGTAGTTTTTAATTTTTTATTTTCAGATCTGCATGCAAGGCTGACAGTGATGGCGTTAACTAATTTATCGTAAAAGGTTGGAATATGTTCTTCTTTTTGTGTTTCTATTTTAAGTATGTTAGTCTCTAAGTTTTCCAAGTATAATGATATGTCTTCATTAGTTTTGAGTGGCTTAGGTTGCGCTTTGAAGTCTGTTCTGCTTTTTTTTCTTAGGTCTAGAATATACGTAGCTCTAACTAAGCGATGATCAGACCGGAATCCAAAGCCATGTAAAACTTCTACGTTCCTGATCTTTGTGGGTTGATTCGACAATATAAAATCAATTTCATTTTTAATGTTACCACATGGTGATAGCCAAGTCCATTTGCGGTTATTTCGACTTTTAAAGAAGGAGTTCATAATTGTAAGTTTATGCTCAAGTGCGTATTGTATCAGTTTCTCTCCTCTTTCATTTCTGATTCCATATCCGAATTTACCAAGAACAATGTTATCGCTGTCTTCCGTGGTGGGTTTGCCGATTTTGGCATTAAAATCACCGATAACGAGTACTTGGTCAGCTGCCTGGCTTTGGGCTACTTGCAAAGTTTCATAGAATAAGTTGATTTCTTCATCTGTGGCCTTTTCAGTAGGTGCGTATACTTGTATTATTGTAAGCATTTGATTGTTGTATTTAATATTTAATAGTGCAACACAGTCTGAGAGCGCTGTGAAGCTTACAATGTTGTCTTTATATTCTTTTTTAATTAAAAAGCCGACTCCATATAGGCCATATAGATCTATATTAAATGAACAATGTATTCAAGGTATTTAATTGGTTAAGGATTAATGCTGTATTGGTGAAAATCGCTTCGAAAATTAGCTATTATTTGTCGTAAAAAGTAAATGACAAAAAAATGTTATTGTGGGTTATCCATAAGAGATAGACATATACCATCGCGGACTTTTCTGTAGACCTTTTCAATGTGTATAATACTTAGTACATTATTTTGATAAAACTCGTAGGGTTCAGCCTGCGTTTGCAATATAAGCGGAAACAATGTAATTTTTTACGACATCACATTAGAAACCTCAAAAATAACAGTACTTCTCCACTATTTAATGGATGTTATTATACATATAAACCTTCCTCTTGAATCACTCTATCTATTAAAAAAAACCGCATCAAAATCCGTTGCGTAGTTTCAAAGATTTAAGCGTACAAAGGGACATAGGGACATAGGGACAGGGAAAGCGACTTTGTTTTATACTATGTAGTGATAGTGATATACATGTTACATATTTTGTAAAATTAAATTGTAATACTGAAATGATTTAAAAGAGCAACTATGGAGTTTCTTGCCGTATCTTATCCATAGATACTGCTTTCCGAATCGGTGGTAAATGTTAAAATATGTATTGACATTTCAAAAGTGTTTCTCGAAGAAGTCTAATTGAATAAATAAATGTTTGAGTTTGAGTTTGATCTAGAAATTTCATTTAGTAAAATTGAACACATTATTTTTTATTGTTTAATTGATTAGATGCCAAATAAAATCGTTCATCGTTCTTCAAATACAGAGACAGATTATAAATCATTATGATAAATACAATTTATATTTTCAATCAGACAAGACTGCATAACTTAAACACCACAAACG
This sequence comes from Colias eurytheme, assembly GCA_907164685.1. NCBI lineage: Eukaryota > Metazoa > Arthropoda > Insecta > Lepidoptera > Pieridae > Colias > Colias eurytheme. Next base: position 12,296 of record CAJQZN010027069.1, read on the forward strand.
CGTCAGCCAAAGGCGATAATTTATTTTATTAGATCTTAAACTGTTATTTATTACTCAACTGTTTATTTTGGGATTAGATAATGAATGGATTTAATAATAAATAAAGTTGTTACGTAGGTTTGTTGCCGGCGAATTTATTTATAATTAGTGAATGTTTGTAAATGTTTTGTAAGCACGGGGAGCCGGGTTATTTAGTGATATGTTTTGTTTTAATATTATATTAACGTGGATTGATTGAAACGATTTATTAAATTTATGTTTTGAATCTGAATTGGCAAAATTTAATACAGAAAAAGCTTCCTTTTCCATTGTACAACGAACTTATTAAGGTGTGTCCCATTTTTATACAACGGTTTTTACAGACTAAACATAACACATTTTTTTCACAACTGGATCGTATTTACTGTAATAGATACCTACATTGTTAAAATACATATTTATATTTTCTTCGCGACTCTCACATCCATACTTTCTGTTTATTAATTGCTTAAAAGCCACCTTTACAATTGTAGAGACCTTTCAATCCAGTGAAGAGCATTTGTAAATATTTATTTACTTATAAAATTAACATCAACACATAAACTACAACACGTACAATCACTTATTCAAAAGTAAACTTTCGATTCAGGCTTCAATTTATAGTCTAGCTTCATTCGAAGCTATAAATTGGTCAACGACAGCTTATTTATTCTGTTCAAATATAGGTACATTGGTTAGTGATGAAATCAAGCGTAATATTTTATTTTAATTAATCGCATAAATGTTTAGATTTTAATTTATTAATTCATTAGAGAGTCATTCCACAAAGTCGCAAATGTTTATGTCTTCTTCAAGCACATTTGGAAATAGATTTGTCAAGGAAGAATTCAGAACTGTCGATCTATCGATCAAATAATTTACAAATCACTACATATTACATAACTAAGTACGCATATCAGTCTGTATGTCTATACCAAGTCAAAATCTGATTTTTAGTTTTTTGACAACGCAGAAAGCCACAGGCGGAAAGCAGTCAGAAATATGAAACAAATGAAATAATCTGTCCAAATGTCATCTAGACTCAGGATAAACTGTACTTCATCCGAACAATGCATTATTTCACCATCAACCACCAAGCGATTAATAGTCATTGAGCAATTCGTCGAAAGTTACAGGAACACGTATGCCAGCCATTACCAGTGTCTTGCCTATAAACATGGCGATAATTCACAAATTAACTTGCAGCCACATGTTCCCGTGCACGGCCAATAAGACCTACATTCAAATAGATCATTAGCCAAGTTGCGATATATTGGCCCTTTATATGCGGGGACTGTTCGGTGCTTTAAATAAACGACTTCTTGTGATATGGGTGATACGGGTGTGAAGGATGGCACACTTGTGTGATGCAATGAAGCTTTTTTGAGGTTATTCTTGTATGGCCGTAGTGTTTTATGATTCTGAATTCAAGTATACAGGGTGCTACGATGAATTTATAATTTACTTGTGTTAATGTTAATAATCTATCTTTATTGTCGAATTTATCACACATATTTCCGCTTTTGTTTCATAATAATTAATCGCCTTTTTAATCACAAACGTTATAATATTCATATGTTATACACAATATATGTTATAATATTCATGTATGTGACTGTGTTTGCTACAATACAGAAAGGACTATAGTATCTACTACGTAGCGCATTAGTGCTGACATGCTATGTTCGCTCTTTTAATCTATACTCAATATTATAAAGCTGAAGAGTTTGTTTTTTTGAATGGGCTAATCTAAATTCTTCCGGTGTTAGATAGCTTATTTATGGAGGAAGGCTATAGGCTATATATCATCACGCTAAGACCAACAGGAGCGGAGCCACGCGGGTGAAACCGCGGGGCGCAGCTAGTAGTAGCATAAGTTCGCTATCCTTAAAGCCCGTGTGTTTGAAGCGACTGTCAGAGCGCAAATCACTGCGTGACATGTGTGCATACGAGCGTTACGTAGTGGGAACGGAAAATATAATAAACACAAGGCTTCCCACACTAGCTGTGTGACGTCACGGTTTGGGATAATTCGATGGCACTGCGATGTTTTTATTATATATGGATGATTTATAATATATAAAGTATTTGTCACAAGTCACAACGTACAATACATGTAGGATATGGTGATGCTGATTTGTAAAGTCACTGTAAGTATTGAAAAAAGGTCGAATTTTAATGTTATGAATGTGAATTACCAGTTGGTATAATAATTATACCAACTGGTATTATTATAATTATTACCGATTATAATTATTATAATCGGCTGAGGGTGTACATACCAAGATTAAGGAAATGTCACGTAAAAACAGTGAACTTTGCAATGAATGTATTTGGAAGTATAAGCACACATTCGTTGAAAAATATGTCGTGTAATCAAAAAATACCATCTATGTAATTCAAAGTAACGTGCAATGTAAATATAATTTGGAAAATCCAAAAGTGCACGCCTCATAATTTTTTTTTAAT
>CAJQZN010027070.1:2011-20815 GCA_907164685.1 Colias eurytheme
TGCTTTTTAAGAGAGAAACTTTTGTAAATGAAATCAATATTTCAACATATATAAATTACATCTAAAGCGTGATACTACTCTTTATCTTAAAGTGCTTTCACGATAAATAAACGCAGTTGAAAGGAAAGTACTATAGAACAATAGACGCCATTATTAAAGCCCGAGTGCATGTAAATATATTGCTCTACCGCTTGTGTAATTCTTTTATGACTGCAAAAGTTCACTGAGAATGTAAATAAAACTTATTTTTTATGTAGTAATTCATCCCGGATAATATGTCCGGATTGCTCTGTGATTGAAAAAATAATATTCAAAATCGAAATTATTTAGAACTAGCGGTCCGCCCCGGCTTCGCCCGTGGTACATGTTTACGTTTTCTCTACATAAGAACCATCCTCGTACTTCAAGGAATATAATAAAAAAAGAATTATCGAAATCGGTTCAGCCGTTCTCGAGTTATGCGCTTACCAACACATATTGCGATTCATTTTTATATATAAGAAGATTATGAATTTATCAGTTTGGTGAACGTTGTGTAAATTAAGAGATATTTAAACATTATATTTTTCGATATTTACTTGCAAAATAATAATCACATTTTATATGACGATTCTATATTATAATATGACGATTTAAAAGCCGGTATAATTCATTTATTACCTTATACGAGCTGTCCGCCCGCGGCTTCGTCCGCTTTGTCCTAATAATTTATATATACTAAAACCTTCCTCTTGAAACACTCTATCTAATAAAAAAACCGCATCAAAATCCGTTACGTAGTTTAAAAGATATAAGCATACATAGGGACATAGGGACAGAGAAAGCGACTTTGTTTTATACTATGTACTGAAATTAATCATCCAGAAACAATTGCCCATGTCTACTGACTGACTACAATTTATCAAATATATGAAAAACATGTATTCCATTGAAAAGTTACATTTGGGGTTGCATTTTTTAGAGGACGCAATTTTATTTTTTTGATGTGTAGGGGGGTTCAGTGTGAAGCTATCACCAAGTTTGTGGGGTCGCCACCCTTGTCCCACGGCCGCCATCTTGAAAATAGCGGTTGATATGGTTTTAAAGATATATCTCTTTAACTATTTATTTGATAAAAAAAAATTGTTAACATTGTTTGTTGCAAATTAAATTCTCTACAACTTTGGTCCAGTAACTTTTTGTCGTAGAACTATAAATAAAAAAGTTATAAGCGAAAATGTTCAGAAATTAGACATATTTATATTTTTCAATAAAACTTTTTTTTATCATTTTACGAAGAAATGATATCAGACCATTATTTTAGATTGTTTTTTGAGGAACAACTTTTATATACAACATTTTTTCATTAAGTAAATAGCTAAGATTTTACAGCGCTCCGAAGTGAATACTATTTTTCAGTACTCTTAACTATACAGTATACAATATATATTATGTGTGTACTAATAATAATTTGTCATCAGTAATTGTTTTTAATATTTTTAATAATTAATAATTAATTTTGCAATATTATTAATAATTAATTATTGACTGAACTGACTTGAAGTCTGGAAGCGCGTTTTTTTTACGTCGAAAAGCAGGGCTGAAATGTTCTGCAGTGTGCTTCCATTGTTCTGGAGTCTGGGAAAAGAGCCAATAGCCATTATATGTATAGTTAGGAGTACTGAAAAATAGTACTCACTTCAGAGCGCTGTAAAACCTTAGCTATTGACGTAATGAAAAAATGTTGTGTATAAAAGTTGTTCCTCGAAAAACAATCTACAAAAATGGTCTGATATCATTTCTTCGTAAAATGATAAAAAAAAAGTTTTATTGAAAAATATAAAAAGCTCTAATTTCTGAACGTTTTCGCTTATAACTTTTTTATTTAAAGTTCTACGACAAAAAGTTACTGGACAAAAGTTGTAGAAAATTTAATTTGCAACAAATAATGCTAACAATTTTTTTTTATCAGATAAATAGTTTAAGAGATATATCGTAAAAACCATTTCAACCGCTATTTTCAAGATGGCGGCCGTGGGACAAGGGTGGCAACCCCACAAACTTGGTTTTAGCTACTCACTGACCCCCCCTACACATCAAAAACATAAAATTGCGTCCTCTAAAAACTGCAAGGTTAGGCCTAAAAAATGTAACATTTCAATGGAGTAATGCTCTACATAGAATGAATAGTTTTAAATCATTGTCATCATCTATTTCTATAGTCCTTTTATTTTCCTCACAATGTACCGTTGTTCAAATTAAATTTTAAAATATTCATGGTTATACTTGAATTTACATTAACATCCGAGGGAACCATAACTCAGAATTGGATCTCGGCAAAGAAAGGTAAATAGAATTCTTGATGAGATACTTTGTATCTTTAAGTGTTTTAGTTAGGTTTGCGTCGGCTTGTTTCGTGAAATTATAAACTTGTTACACAAATTATACAGTTTAAATTATTGTATAGGTAAAGTTTGGACAACTGTATTTATTATAGAAACTATATCAGATTAGAATATAATTCTGATAGACCTCAATTATAGTACTAATTTGAATAAATTTTGATGAACGGATAAACTTTGAATATAGATTACGGGGGGTTGAAAAGGAGAATATAGTATAAGTTTATGAGAAACGAAAGAAAAGTTAATTTTATTTTAAATGTGAACATACCCAGTAGTCTATATTAGTTTAGCATCCATATTAAAATGGAACAAGACTCTACACGTTGGTAACTTGATTATGAGACAAAAAATCGTAGGTTCAAAAACAAGACTAATGGAAATTGTAAATAATATTAATGGCATATCCATTTTAAGAAAAAGAATTGAAGAATATTTCCCAAGCGGATAAAAGGAAGATAAAAGTTTTGCTACAGCTTGTTAATGTATAGATTTGGCTTTTTTCTAACGAAAAATCGAGAAAATACGATCACAGGAATACTTATTATTATTCGAAAGACTGTAATCTTATTAGTCTGTACCTATGTCAAAACGTGTTTAGAATAATTGCAGTTGAACACGCTTCTTTCATGATCTGCAGGTTTAAAAAAACAAAAAAATATTTTTTATAGTTTATTTACTCACACAAAATCATGTCACAATTAATACATTCTGAATAAGAATGAAAAACTATTAAAATTCCGCGGGACAATCGCGATATTATTAACTCGCCCGCGCAGTCAGAGAAAAACCCGCATAGTTCCCGTTCCCGTGGGATTTCCGGGATTGCGTCATTTTCCCGAGATAAAAAGTAGCCTATGTCCTTTCTCGGGTATCCAAAATATCTCCATACCAAATTTCATGAAAATTGGTTCAGTAGTTTAGGCGTGATTGAGTAACAGACAGACAGACTGAGTTACTTTTGCATTTATAATATTAAGTATGGATTACACACATTATTAGGTACCACAGCTAATTAATTATTTTACTATTAATTATCCATTTAATATTAACACTTATTCTCTCTCTTTTATCCATTCCTCGTTAATTAAACCATTTGTAACCAAACGAAGCTATAATATAATTGTATCTAATAATATATTAGTGTTATTGGCACCAATTAGCTTCGATTTAACAAGTGATATCATCCGCTGAGACTCTACAATATAATAGATTGTATGAAATCATGCACAGAACTAGATTATTTACGACGCATTTGAAATCTGAATTTATTTATGTGGCTGAAGTTTTTATTATTTATACTTTAAGGCGTGTTATAATTTTTTACACAATTTTATGGATTCTATCCCCATACAGCTAAATAGAAATAATATTTCATCTTTTTGCACCAAATAAGCTCGGAAACAATGATGGATTTTGAAAATTAAGTTCCGGTAAATCAGCTACGTTAGATGCCCCCGAGAGACACTTTTTTGAGATACTTTTTTTTATGTATTCCCTGTCCCTAGAGGCACCGAAGTAACCAGCTATCATAATATGCATTAAACCAAGAATTACAGACGATTATATTGAAATACTAAGTTAACTCACATCGGCTCTCTTCTCATGGAAAACATCGATAAAACACAACAACATGAAATTTTTATATCAATTTATCGCAGGCTTGAGGGAACTCAATTTATTTATTACAAGTTTTATTGGAGCTCGCAAGTTAATGCAGTTAAGTTCACTGCGGGACTGAATACGTTCTGATTATTATGATTCTGTTATTACTTTCAGAAATCTGTTTTAATGTAGTTTTGTAGTAGCGTGTAGCAAATATGTTCTAAATTGTTTTCAGCTACGCGCTTTTTTTGAGTTGGTATGTATTTAAGAAAAAAAATGTATTTTACTAGCCTTCAACGGGCCATTTCTTCAGATATCCCTTTTCGATATTAGGCAGTATGATACAAAGCATCGATATATATAAAATGTAATGTAGAAAAAAAGATTTGTATGTAAATTTATACAATATCATGGATTTGTAACTTGAAGAATAATAAATTAACACATAAGTACATAATTCAATTTTAAGTTACATATTATGTTTGTAACAGTATTTCTGACTCACGCCACGGCTTATTCAAAAATATCTGATGAACAATAACAGAAAACTACTAAAGAAAATATGAAGTAAAATAAATTATAAAGACATTGTGAACGACGCAAAATATAATACAATATAGGTGGTTGGTATATTAAATAAAGACTAAAATATCAACTACATTATTGTATAGAAAACTAGCTGTCCGCCCGCGGCCTCGCCCGCTTTGTCTAAAACCTAATAAATTATATACTAAAACCTTCCTCTTGAATCACTCTATCTATTACAAAAAACCGCATCAAAATCCGTTGCGTAGTTTTAAAGATTTAAGAATACATAGGGACATAGGGACAGAAAAAGCGACTTTGTTTTAGAAAAGCTACATTGATGCCAATAAAAACAAGGAAGATAAACGACAAAAGAAGCATGATGTAATATGTTTTTGTATCCATTAAAACTATTGTATCATAACATTATGTTTTACACCAAATAAAGTTTGAACACATTTTAGTATTACAATTTATTTGCATAACATATCATTTTAACTTTTAAATATGTTTGCGCTTTATTTGAACCTTCGTACGTTATCATAAAAGTTTAGTTAAGTTACCTCCCTTAATATATTATAGCCTGTTGTAACTTGTAGGTAATGTTTTTTGTTTTTGAATATTAAGCTTGTTAAATGTATTCTATACTAGCAGTCCGCCCCGGCTTCGCCCGTGGTACATAATATTTACATTTTCTCTACATAAGAACCATCCTCGTACTTCAAGGAATATATTAAAAAAAGAATTATCGAAATCGGTTTAGCCGTTCTCGAGTTATGCGCTTACCAACACATTTTGCGATTCATTTTTATATATAAAGATATGTCTTTAAGACGAAAATCTACACCAATATTATAAAGATGTAAAGTTTCTAACTTTGAAAAGGATAATCTTTGGAAGTTCTGTTTCTAAAAAACATTTTATTTCAAAATTATTTTACTGCCAGAAAGCTACACTATTCAGAATTGAAGAAGGCTATTTTCTATCCCCGTTCAACGCAAGCGAAGCCAGGAAAACCAAATAGTTTTGTAACAAAACAATATGCAAGCTTAGTAATAACAATTCATGAATATATTAAACAAAGTCAACAGCATCTCCAAATTCCCATATATTTATAACCTGAAATGCTACGCAAAAGCTATCCGGTGCAAGAATGAGCCACAGTTTCGAGGTACTCCATCAAAAGTGTCCATGATGCAGGCCAATTAATAACAATTAGCCTTGCCTCCAAACAATCGGAATTAATTCTAACAGGAATTAATAAACACTGCTCGTCATTTACATAATTATGTTCAGTATTTCTTGTTAGTTCGTAAACAAACATACTTTATTGTTTATAAACAACACAGCAGATATGTTTGCAATAAATATTATATAATGTTTATATACAATGTTATATTTTATCGGTAATGGAATTTGCGTGAAGAATTTATAGTTGTGCAAAACGAGCATTTAATTTCTCGATAACTTTATGAGAAGCGTTGAGAGTAAAATTTCAAGGTCACGTCATGGCAATACCGTCACGTCATGGAGTAAGGCGACGATTTTGTTAGTATCTATGAATCTTGCCAAAGAAGTTTCACTTCTGACACTTGAGCTCGACACACAATTAATTAAAAGCATGTAAAAAATATATTATTTATCTCATAAGATTTTTCTGATATTAATCTTTAGTCTTTACGTTTCATTTTTTATCCTCTATGTTTTAAATGTTTTCTACGGCCGGTTTTAAAACTTGTAGATCATATATTTGTTTTCCTTATCTGTCAGTTAAAATATTTAGGTATTGACCAAAATATAAGTCAAAAATCAAATAATGTAGTAGATCTATCCCTTAGCAGTGAAACTATCTTTGAATAAAGTAGGCTTTATGCCTCAGCAATACTTTAATATGACTTTATAACTATAAAATATATATGGTTACATGCCTATCTATACTATATATGTATAATATTATGAAGCTGAAGAGTTTGTTTGCTTCAACGCGCTAATCTCAGGAACTACTGATCCGATTTGAAAAATTCTATCGGTGTTAGATACCCCATTTATCGAGGAAGGCTATACTCTATATAATATGATCACGCTACAACAGGAGCGGAGCACCGCGGGTAAAATCGCGGGGCATAGCTAGTAAATTATATGGCTACATGCATACCTCTATCTTCTCAACTAATCACTACACTTAATTATCATAAAGCGTGATAAAAACAAAGTAATATTGAAAGACATAACAGGCAATTAAATAACTATTAAAATTACATTTCTGTTTATTATTCATTGACCTTTGAACCGAAAGGATCGTTCAGTAACATAGCAGTAAAAACACAAATTTATTAAAGGTATATATTTAGGTATAATAATATTGTTAAACTGAAGAGTTTGTTTGTTTGTTTGAACGAGCTAATTTCAGGAATTTGTGAATATTTCACTGTTAGGTAGTCAATTTATCGAGGAAGGCTATAAGGCATATTATCATGCTAGGACCAATACGAGTGGAGCAATGCGGGTAAAACCGCGGGGCAGTTAGTTTAGGTATATTATGCATTCTAGTTCTTAGTAACGCGTGAGAAAATATAATTTAGGCTTTGGAAAAAGAAGAAGCTTCATTTGACGAAAAAATTAATTCGTATTCCTTTTGCATTTATTTTTTTATATTACAAGTACATTATTCTGGTTTATCGCTCTGTTTCTTGGTAAAAAAGTTTTTCCTTTGTTTTAATGTTGGTGTTTCTAAATGCCATGTTGTTTCCTCATACTTTTGTACTGTTTCATCTTTCAATGTGAAATATTTTGCACGTGAAGGAGGCTTATGTTTCTGCAGTAGGTATGTGTTATGTGTATCATGGAAAAGTCTTCATTTAAAATTAAAATGTCGAGTCATGGGGCCATTAGAGTCTCAAAAATGTTTATTTTCTACAAACTATCTAATCTCAACATAATGAAAATTAAATACATTTACTTTGTCCTTTCTGCGTATCCAGGCTTTTTTTAATTTTTATCAGTCATTGCGTTTACAGCTGTCTAAGCTAGAATAATATTTCTATAGTTAGTACAATTATTATTTAGCAGAATCCGTCCTCACTGGGATCGAGAGTTGCCATTTGAAAAAAGAAGTAAAAATATTGCCATGTTTAATATTACACGTCATAGTTATAGGTAAACCAGAATCTGATGGCAAATTGGGAAATCAAAATTTTGAGTGTGCAACCCTAGGGAAAATGGACTGAACGATCTTGATACTCAACATCATTAGTCACATTACATAAGTGAACAATACTGTACTTAATAATGAGATATCCACTTAATATTATGAAGGCACATACTTATATGTATAATATACATATTACTTTTATCTATGTAATACATATATCATTATTTACACATACCTATATTTGTATATTCATTATCATTAGGTATGCCATGTAAAAATATGGATGTAATGATAATGCAGATCAAAACTAGATTGCTAATAATTGTTTATAAAATAAAATAAAAATAAAATGAAACTATGTTTATTTTCGTAAGTATTATAGATACACACATTATAAAATTGACTTGGACAGCTTGGACTTGACGAATAGCCGTATTGGAAACTCCTGTAATAAGTTTTCATAAAATTATATTGTAATCAACAAACAATATTATAGTTACCTACTTATAATATTTTTTATTTTAAGTATCAAAACGGGTAAGTCCAATTTACCAATAAAATATTCAAAATTGAAAATTGTGATGTGTTTGACCCTTCTTCATCGAATGTTTTTCTTACACATTATAAACAACACCTCTTGCTTGTGATCGCAGCGGCTTTTTCGACATTTTCGAAGATTTTTTAGACAAAATCCTAAAAATTATTCATCAATTGCAAAGAAGACAAATAATTTGACAACCAATTTGATAGTTGTCAAATAAAATTGCCATATGAAAATCTTTTATTTCGTAAATATAAATATGCCATCAGATTCTGGTAGACCTATATTATCGGTCATCTATAGAAACAAGTAGGTCAGTTAATCAGAAATCGCTTTTTCGTGCAAATTGTACCGAATTATATTTATCAGATTTTCCGTTTCAGGTCAAAGCTGAACATGAAATGTGTTGCGTAAAATATAAGCTTTGTAAGCTTTTTATTAGATGAAATATGAGCGTGTTTTGTTTTAGCTTTCAATTTGGAATGGTTGTAAAATGTGGCAAGAGAGCACTTACATGTAAGTACAACATAAGTATAGTATGAGTTATATGTACGAATTATTATTATATTATCATACAGTAGCTAAATCAAGAAAAATATATTTATATACCTACACTAAATAAGCGATTTGTTTTAAAAAAAACAACGTTGCACATTGAGTAGCTTCTATTTTCATAACAATTCATAATCCCATACTTAACCATATTTGTAATTCAATAAAAAAACATTTCAGTTTGATCAACAGTTATTTTTGGTCAATGTTTACAAACATCAGCCCATTATAGACGGAAGCAAAATTGGATTCGCAATCGACACACGTCGTACATTTGACGTCACTTTTCTGACAACTTAATTATATTTGTCTTTCGTAAATAATATTTAAAAATAAAACAAAAAAGAGCGTGTGTGTCAGAAGTGAAACTTCTTTGTCAATATTCAAAGATACCAAAATCGTCGCTTAATTTTGTTTCCGGAACATTTATACATTTTTTGTAACGCATTGTTTGAATTCTGAAGTTTTTTTCACTCTTTGAATGTTATCGTTTATCAATGATGCTTATCGGAACAATTTACGTAGTGCAAACCTATTGTAATGTACCATGTATTGTTGCTATTTATAACTCTACATATGCAAAAGGAATTATTAAATATTGGTAGGTATTTAAATATATTTCAGGACAATTTTCACACACGGCACGATATGATCCCATACTAAGCTTTCGCTTGTGTTATGGAAACCAGATGGCTGATAAACATACATATATAATTTTAAATAAATACTTATATAGATAATTAACACCCAGACACAGAGCGAACATCTATGTTCATCACACAAATATTTGCCGGGGCAAATACCACCCGGGGGTGGGAATCGAACCCACGACCTCTGGCTTGGAAGGCAGGGCCACTACCAACCAAGCCAACCGTTCTGCAGGCTATTTAATAAATGATAATATATTTTGTATCATTAAGATTATTTCGTAATATAAACGTAATAGAGCAATTCTATTTATAACAAAAGACATATAGATAACACTGAATTATAAATATTCTATTTATAACAAAAGACATAAATTCTTTGGCAGAATGGTGTAAAATCAATAAAATGAAACTTAACTCAGAAAAATGTTACCATATACGATTTAGCAGACATAGAAGTAGAGGTATTATTGCACCCAGTTACCAGATTAATAATCATATCTTAGCAACAGTAGACAAAATAAAAGACTTAGGTGTTTATTTCGATGCAAAACTTAGTTTTCACGCTCACTTCAACCATATAATTAATAACGGTTTCAAATTGTTAGGTTTTTTACTGAGAACTTGTAAAAATTTTAGGAACCCTCTCACAAAAATTACCCTCTTTAATGCCCTAGTTAGAAGCAAATTAGAGTATTGCAGCGTAATATGGAATCCAAAATACAATATTCATATTAACAATATTGAACGCATTCAAAAAAGATTTTTGTGGCATCTTGCGTATAGTTGCAACGTAGCCAAAAAAATTCGTAGTTACTCAGAGCGTCTTGATTATTTTAAAATACGAACACTTTATCAGAGGAGGAAGGTTTTGGATCAGGTCTTTTTACATAAATTGGTGAATGGTTCAATCGATTGTGTGTCATTGGTATCTCAGCTTAATTTTAAAGTTCCAGTCAGATTGCCTAGACATTCTAATAATATGCCGTTTCATACAAAATTCCACAAAAGTAATCTAGGCCATTATTCAGGCATTTCTCGCCTTACCAAAGAATATAATAATATAGTTTCTGGCAATAACAAGACTATTGACATTTTCTCAAACACTGTACATAAATTTAAAAAGGAATTGCTCTCGATTGAACCTTTACCAAAACCCAGTTGATCAAATGTAGTTTTATTTTAACATTGATTGATTATTTTGCCGTCAAAATTGGATTTATGTATTATGTTTATGTATACTTTTTACCTAATCTGCAGCTAGCTGCAGACTGTGTGTCTTTGATTTAATGTTATATTAATTGTTAGTGGTGGTTGCCTATAATTGTGACAGCACTATGTCTACGATTGTTATAACTTTAATGCTTTTATCTATGTATCAGTGTATGTCATGTTGGTGATCCTTAATGAAATAAATAAATAAATAAATAAATTATCTGACATTTAATTTTTTGGAACAAATGTACATATAAAACAAAAAAAATATATTTAAATAACAATATCAAAAACCTGTCCTCAGCTGAAAATTTTTCATCTCTACTAGATCGGACCTTACAATACAATCCTAAACATAGGTCTAATGTTTTAGAAATATACAGCTAGGTTGTAGGTCAACAATGTCGTTGTTTACCTACTTACCGAGTGAAGAACTATTGTGCCAAATTTCACTATTCTGGGCCAACAACAACTTTTTGTAGCAGATTTGCAGAAAATAATATCAGACTGTCATGATATTTTGGTAGTTGACGCTTTTCATCAACCATTCATTTTTGTTTTATTATATTTTTTATTGCAAACAGTTTAATCTATAATATAAAAATGAATCCCAAAATGTGTTGGTTAGCGCATAACTTGAGAACGGCTGAACCGATTTCGTTAATTCTTTTTTTATTATATTCCTTGAAGTACGAGGATGGTTCTTACGTAGAGAAAACGTGAATATGTACCACGGGCGAAGCCGGGGCGGACTGCTAGTGTATATAATATATTTTACTCCCAAAGAAATAATATATTTATAATATTATAAATCGACTTGTCCTATCTGCTTTAATTTGATTTGAAGGACTAACCCCTGCATTAAAATGAATAACATATCAATAGATGTGCATTGTATTACCATGTATTACGGTGCATTAACATCAAACGAACATAGAGCCAGAGCTAGAGCAAGAGCATTTTTTCGTGATCTTTTAATGTTGCTTAGAATCCTTTCGAACGCACTAAGAACAACGAAAGAATGCTACACCTGTTTAAACTAAAATAATTTGACATAATTAGAATGATCATTCGTCCGTTTGGTGTAAATGCACTATTACGGAAACAACGATATAATTATGTATCATGGCAGTATTGTGAGGGAAGACTATAATGTTATAAGACCCAGTGCATATTAATTAAGTCCTTGCGAGCTTTTGTGACAGCTCCGTTAGGAACCTAGCTTGCTGAACAAAACTTAGGGTTGTGTAGCATAAAATGTAACTGAAAGATAGACATAAAATATCGTTTATTGTGTGTGTTCGGCTGTTTATTATAAGTTTATTACAGTGAAATATTCATTGAAATATTAACAGTAAGATTTGGAAGAATAAAAGAAGGTAGATTGTAAAAATACAGCAACATTTAACGGTAAACATATAACCAAAGTAAAGATACGATTAACAACATAGAGCAATGAGCATCATACATATTTAAACACTAGCTGCGCTCCGCGGTTTCACCCGCATTGCTCCGCTCCTGTTGGTCTTAGCGTGATGATATATAGCATATAGCCTTCCTCGATAAATGTGCTATCTAACACCGAAATATTTTTATAAATCGGACCAGTAGTTCCTGAGATTAGCATGTTCAAACAAACAAACTCTTCAGCTTTATAATATTAGTATACATTTCATTGTTTATTTTTACAAGTAATCCCGTTCTCTTTCTGAGACTCCTATTTTCATTGGAATCGAACCCAGGCCCACAGCTTCAAAGGTTATTATTGAAACACAAGTTCTCCCACAAGCAACTAACTTCACTATACCTTGAATTGAGGCATAAGTTGATAAGTAACACGGAAATAACTTGAAGTTGCAAACTAATGCAAGGAGCTTAAATATCAAAGCCTTTTTGAACTTTCCATAAGGGTACATTCAGCGAGCGTTGGAATACGTAATTTGTTGTTTTCAACTTTATATAAGTTTTATATATAAACTAGCGGTCCGCCCCGGCTTCGCCCGTGGTACATTGTATTTACGTTTTCTCTACATAATAACCATCCTCGTACTTCAAGGAATATAATAAAAAAAGAATTATCGAAATCGGTTCAGCCGTTCTCGAGTTATGCGCTTACCAACACATTTTGCGATTCATTTTTATATATATACCTAAATGGAAGTAAATTAATTAACTTCGGAATGCGAAAGATGCGTGGTAATATAATAATAGATATTATAAAGGGTAACAGTGGTATCTGTTTTTTTATGAACAATGGATTTTTTTTAAGGATTTTCAATACAACTATATTATAAGGACTTCGAAAATAATATTATGTAAATGCATTTTTAGTTCTAAAAAAAATAAGTGAAACACATAGTAAGTTATAGGTGATGAAAATAAGTCCAGGAAAATCCCGGTTGGACACATAATTATTCATCTTATAAGTAAAAATACTAATAATTTTAATGCTCAAATTTATAACATCTTGCAGATCAAAAGATTAAAAAAAAACAAATTATTCGTATTATTCTAAAGAATTTACACATTGTCTCGTGTGATAATGTTATAAGATCAAAGATCAATTGATCGAGGGACAATCAATGATCTACAGAGGTCACTGACTCCGGAGATGTGGAGATGTTGTTACAATACAAAATCGAATGTATTATTATATTGATTACTAGCAATGCCCTGCGGTTTCACCCGCATAGATAGCGATATCTTTACAGTGAAAAGTCTACTATAGGTCGGACATGAAAATCACCTTTACCCCGTCCCGCACTACGGCCTTTTTTTTTGTTTTAGTGGGGAAATCTTTCATAGATACCCACGGCCTCCAGGGGAGGGGCCGTGGGTTATGTCGGATTCCTACCGACCAAAACCCCACTGTGTTCCGTCAAGACGCATATTGGTAGAATTCCTCCGTGACCCCCGCACTACGGCCTGCTCGAACAGTATACCTACTATTTTCTGTAGATTGACACTTTTAAATTCGTTATATCTTTTGAATGGAATATCCAATTCTTTTCATTTAAAAAGTATTTTGCTGGTATTGAAACAGTCTATAATAAAACATCATTTAATGGGATAAGGATTAATATATGTGTATGGATAACATGGTTTGATTACTGTCGGCACTTCTATTTACTTTGAAAACGTAAAAAAGTTGTTGTAGTAACATAACTACTGAAGATGGACATATGGTATCGCGGACTTTCTTGTAGATATTGATCCATTCTATAATACTGTAGAACATTTTTTTGTTCTATCTTCAATAGATTCCGCAGCGCACGCGATGACAGAAGTTTTATTGAGGATTTTTTTACACCTTGGGTTACATTATTGCATTTTTGGTAAGGATCTCTAATTTTTTTGAAAATGCAATATAGCCTATGTTGCTCAGTAAAGATGCAGCTTTCTAATGGTGAAAGAATTTTTGAAATCGGTCCAGTAGTTTTTGCGTGAAAACCATACATACATACATACTTACTTACATACATACTTACAAACTTTTCCTCTTTATAATATTAGTATAGAAGTATAGATAGATAATTATGGGCAGCTGGCAGTTACATTGTACATTTTTTGATAATTTATAATTTGATAAGCTTTGAAAAAAGTTACTTACTATAAAAACAAAAAACAAAAACCCTACTGCAAATTACTCTTGGCGCCAAAATTGTTTTTTTATTTATTTAGTGTATAATGTCCTACCCAGTGTCAATCGTATGACTAAGACGAATCAAATTGCACCACCTGAAAATACGACAAGCCATTTAGGCTGAAGGACGTGCCAAAGAACATACACTCGAAAAACATTACCCACATTCTTTTGCAGTCGGGTAAAAAATTATAACAGTGTTTCTATCTGACTAAGACATTCTACTTTTTATCCCGGAAATCCCACAGGAACGGTAACTGCGGGTTTTTCTTTGAAAACGCGGGAGAAGCTACCAGTGGAAATCTAGTAGGTTAATACCTTGAGTATTGGTCCTTGGTAATACATAAAATAGAGCTCAAATATACTTAAACAATTAATCCAAAGTACACGAATGCTTTTCAACATCACTACATAGTATAAAACAAAGTCGCTTTCCCTGTCCCTATGTCCCTATGTCCCTTTGTACGCTTAAATCTTTGAAACTAGGTACGCAACGGATTTTGATGCGGTTTTTTTTAATAGATAGAGTGATTCAAGAGGAAGGTTTATATGTATAATAACATCCATTAAATAGTGGAGAAGTACTGTTATTTTTGAGGTTTCTAATGTGATGTCGTAAATAATTACATTTTTTCCGCTTACATTGCAAACGCAGGCTAAACCCTACGAGTTTTATCAAAATAATGTACTAAGTATTGTACACTTTGAAAAGGTCTACAGAAAAGTCCGCGATGGTATATGTCTATCTCTTATGGATAACCCACAATAACTTTTTTTTGTCATTTACTTTTTACGACAAATAATGGTTAATTTTCGAAGCGATTTTAACGAATACAGCATTAATCCTTAACCAATTAAATACCTTGAATACATTGTTCATTTAATATAGATCTATATGGCCCTTTACACCGTATGATTTAAGTGAATATTTTCGAAGATATTACAGATTTAAAAATTGCGGGACGTAGCGTTTGCGGCGGTACCGGCCGACCGCCATTGCACCCGTGCGAAGCCGGGGCGGGTCGCTAGTAAATTATAAATTTATATAGCTCTAATAATTAACGGAGATGTTCTCGAATGTTCGACTTTGACGAGCCTTTGTGAATATGTAAGGTATCCCGGTTTTGCAATTTTCGCTACTAATTATTTCAATCGGGTTTCCAAGGTCGAATCTTTGTTAGAAATTTATAATGTACATGACGTATAAAACGATTAAACTACTACTATTATGTGTATAACAAATTGGAATATTAGTTGCTTGTCATAGATAGTAGCTAAGCCCTAAGTTTAATTGGTTTTTAACCGACTCCAAAAAGGAATTCACAATTCTTCTTTTTTGCGGTTTTGGTAACTCAGATCTTTCGAAGGAGTGAATCAATTTTGATTTTCCTAATTATTTGAAAGCTAGTGCCGGTCGGTAGATCCCATTTAAATTTTGTTCAGTTTTATCCGTTCGAAGGCAGTTTGACTTTTGTTTAAATAATTTTGAATTAATAAAAGTGTAGTTCAGCAAATGTTATTTATTTGTTTACATAGAACAGTACTCACTATCATTACAGGTCAATAACCTTTTGATAGAGTTCTTCTGTTAAAGGCGACAATAACAAAAATAAAATCACATTTTATGTGTAACAAATAACAATAAATACGATTAATGTGGACTATATCAGTAAATCTCACTAAAACCATACTAAAACACTAAAATCTAATCTTCAGTAATATTTAATACCGCATGTTGCGTGACAAAATACGATAAAACTTTAGGTTTGCGAGAAATGTAAGTACTTAGGCTAAGTACTAGAATTCCGTCACACGGTTATGACTTTGATTTATCTTGGGAAAATAGTTATTTATTTTTAGCAAGCAATAATTATTATGTACGAGAAAAAGCTTGGAATTAATTAAAAAATAAGGTAAGGCTCGAATTCGTACAGTATCTAAACATTTTCATAATTTACTATCTAAAATTACTATAAAGTTTTTAAAATGATCAAATTTAATCATTTTTTTATGTGTTTATGTCCGTAACTGCATGTTTAGTTTTAATTGATTTATTTTATTTAAAAATTTAACACGTTACAGAATAGATTTTCAAGGATTTATTATTGTATTTATAGTTGTCGCGTGTATGTTATTAATTAATGGAGGTGTTAAACAAACGTTAAATATTATTATAAAGATATAATCAATCATTGTAACCAGGAATAATATAATGAGTTGTTTTGATCTATTTTTGAAACTCACTCAAACATTTATTTATTCAATTAGACTTCTTCTAGAAGCACTTTTGAAACGTCAATAGGTACATATTTTTACCCGACTACGGCAAAGCAAAAGGAGGGTTATGATTTTGACAGGCTATGTATGTATGTATGTTTATAATATGTATGTATGTTCATCTGTTCCCTCGTAACTTCTAAACTACTTATCAGAATTCGACAAATGACATATCATTAGAAGCGTCTTAATTGTCCGCTGGTTAAAGGGTTATATGGGGTTTCACAAAATCTAATGTGGCGCCCTCTAGCGGACAAAACATACAGAGTAAAAAAATAAAGTTAAGATAAATATGCCGTGTTTGGTAGTAATATATATATATATACATTACTAGCATTTGTTTGTGACTTTAGATGTATTCATGGGTTGATTGCATATAATTCACATCTTTTCGTTCATAGCTTCTTTATTAGTTCATCAATTTAACTTTTGTTAATATTCTCCGCCTCAAATACACTTTAACACCAAAATAGTACAAATAATAAAAAGTAAAAATTAAAACCCAACTACGACAAAAAACGACGCTGAAAAAGTATAAAACAATATTTTCAGAAAACTGAACTGAACAAAGGTGCTAATGTAGTTGCAAGTAAATGGACACAGTAGACTCTACCAAGATGCCTTCGTTGTAAATTGACAATAATGTCATACAATACTATTCTGAAGTATGCAATATTCCACTATGTAGAGATAAATTTTCATGTTTGGAAAGGCGTAGTCACACGTTACATATACCTATCTACCGTAGCACTTTGACAACGTGTGACTGCGGTTTTCCAAACATTTAAAATGCATCCATCTCCACGAGGCACAATTTTATATTAAAAAATTTGTCTATTTCCGTACTATTAGAGTAAAAACAGACATAAATGAATGGGACAAGAATAATTCGTGAATATTAATGAATAGACAGTAATGCAGTCAGACGGGTGAGCCAAGGTTGGAAACCGGTTCTTGACAAACGTCACGTAAGTGTACATTGTTAGTACATCATATGGTTTAGTTTAATTTAGTCACTCTCACATAGTTCTTAATATTATAATAGTACTTCTGTTTCACAAGCAGAATAATACTCAGGCAAAGGCAAGCATTTCTATAGCTTATAATCTGTTAGTCTGTTACAAAAGCTACATCACTAGCAAGATTGTACAAAGAGGAACAAACATACATATATTCATAGTCACATACTTTCTCTGTTATAATATTAATAAAACCACGAAAAAATTGTACTAGTGATATTTAAAAGAAAAATTGCTTGACTCTTCAACTATTTTCAGTCTTAATTTAAGACTGCTATGTTTTAGCCCTGAAAGCAAAATAGATAAACAAACAGACTAGATACTGACATTAATTAATATTAAACATATGTTAGTAGGCCTATAACGCCCTAGGATGTATATTGTAGTGCTTTTTCATAAATCAGAGAAGTCGAAAAAATTGCAAAGAAATTGAAAATATCAATTCCAAATATTTGTACATATTCAGAGCTCTACATTTTACATTTAACAATCTTTCAAAGAATAACACGAATTTTGCCCAGAGGCAACCTTTCTTTTACAAAGGCAAAATGCTAAAAAAATTCTGATAAATAATACAATTTCTACAATATCACTCAACCTTACATGTATTGTGACATAAATCAATAAATTATTATTCATTTAGCCATGTAATTTTATTCACCTGTCTCTTACCCTCCTCTTTTGAAGTCGGTGAACCAATTTATCAGAGTGAGGTAGAGCTTTACTGCGTAAATGTTCTCAATAATATCATTTATTCGAGAGGGTATCGGATGATAATTAACGGCCCGTCAAGGTCTAATTCAGTTATAAATGGCCTATTTATTATATGGCTCCCGCTTAACTAGATCATGTATAACATACTCGGTAGAGTCCGTGGTTTTACTCACGTTGCAAAGGTATATATTGTCTCTGTGTTAAATTTCAGATAGTTTTCGCATTTATCTAGTTCCTGTACCCATTTTGGCATTTTATTATTATTGATTTTAACTAATAAGTTCCCTAGAAGATATAAAGAGACCCTTTACACATCACATCACATCACGTCACGTCACATCATATCACATCACATCTCATCACACCACACTGCATGCAATGTAATATTCACAATTTATACGCATGTGTAACCCGTCACTAATTTGCGCGCAAAGATTCATACAAATTTCGCACTCATGCAAGGAAAAACATTTGCAAATGTACAAGCATGTGTGTTTACAAATTCGTACGAATGTGAACCGGCATAAATCTAAC
>CAJQZN010027070.1:24185-43167 GCA_907164685.1 Colias eurytheme
AAAACCGTGGAAAATGCCTGGAAAATATCCGGAAAATGCGTGAAAATATCCGGAAAATCCGTTCTTACTTATAAGATTGTTATGCTCTTACCGAAGTAATAATTACGTGTCATAAATAGTTTCCCTTAGAAGTTAATGAGAATTTGCTATTACTCGGATAATTTCGTCTATTTGTATTACATACTTCAGTTGTTCGGGGGATTCTGTGTTCTTTGGTTGATTTACTTGAAAGAAAGAAAGAAAGAAAGAAACATTTATTTGACTCCACAATATAAAATTTAAATTAATAATGAAATTAATTAATACTTGATTAGTTTAGTTGTATTAAGGGGTAAAAAGCCCTTTGTCTCTTTGGCGAAATTAATTATTATTTATTAGATATTTATTAGTCTTCGGTTATAAGCATTGCTTTGGTAATTTGTTAATGTTATGCATATATAAATAGATAACTTTTCATCATATTTATGTTGTACTAGCTTTCCGCCCGCGACTTCACCCGCGTGGATATTTAGTAAATGGTGGATTTACGATGAGGCAATATACCATTTTTTTTACAAATCTCTACTTTTTTAAAGACTTTCTCTAATTTTAAACGCAGAAAATAATATAACTTTACTGAAGAAGACTTCTAATGTTAAACGTATTTGAATAATGTTACAGAGTTTAAATCAATTACTTGCTCCATCTAGTTAAGTAAGGTCTAATGTATGCTACAAATAGGTAATAAGTAGAGTCTAAGTAAACTAATGCATTATTTAGTTACGTCTGTCCGGATGTTTGTTTATCAATTAAATCTATTTATACAGCATGGCCTTGTTTTGTGCTAATTGATAGAATAAGTAGGTGTTTGAGTCTTGTTTCATTTAATAGATTAACAAAACTTTAATTTATTAAAGTGTTTTAAATCCTACTAATATTATAAATGCGAAAGTTTGTGAGGATGTGTGTGTGTTTGTTACTCTTTCACGCAAATACTACTGAACCGATTACAATGAAATTAAGCACACATATAGAGGGTAACTTGGATTAGCACATAGGATAGGTTTTATCCCGAAAATCCCACGGGAACGGGAAATATGCGGGTTTTTCTGACAAACGCGGGCGAAGCCGTGGGCGGAAAGCTAGTTTCCTATCAAACTTATATAATTGACTTATAAATATGTATTTATGCGAAATATATTTAAATTAGTATTATCTGCTAGTCTGTATATTATGTTTTTGTGTATATTTTAAATGCACAGCGTGAGACTTGTAAGTAATTTATTATATTTTGAAAATACCAGACCTTTGTTAAAAGAATTAACATAATATGTTTCTTTTTACGGAAGTAAGACATTAAAGGTCATTGTGTTGGTGTGTGTCAAGATATTGTTATGTGTGGGTAGAACCTAATGCTCAAATACTTTATGCTACGCATTGAGATAATATTACTTCGTATGGAGGAGACACCACGAACAAAATCTGTGCGCCATTTTTTTGCTCTAACTAAGTTTTAAAAATTATTATCTAGTTAGGTACTTACCGATGAAAGTTATTCCTTTGCACTTTTCCGTATTATTTGTATTATTTGTGCAATATCGTAACACACACGAAGGCATATTTGATGCGTTTCACTTTAAAACAAATAAAAAATGAGTTACGCCATATGGCGTATGTTGAGCGGAACATAAGTGATGTAGGCGGTGTCGTCTCCATTTATGTATATCTCAATGATGCTACGTATGTTTTACAGATCTTTTAAAATCGCTTATATACTATATAGCCATTGCTTGATAAATGGACTATCTAATAGTGAAATAATTTTTCAAAACGGACCCGTGGTTTTCAAAAATTAGCGCGTTCAAACTTCAAGCAAACAAACTCTACAGCATTATAATATTAAGTATAGATACATAATTAATATTATAGTAATATGTAGGTGAGTTAGAGTTAAGATTTCGTGTTTTTGTGTGGGTTCAACCCATAGAAATCTAAATAACAAGACACATAGAAGTGCTATAATGTCATAATTCGTATGAAAACCGCTGTCGCCAAAATCAACACATTCAAACCGAAAGCTAAACAGTACACACAAGTAAACTATGCCTTTTATTGGACAGCTTGATTTTAGTGAAAACTAACTTATCTATTAAATTAAGCTTTTGAATAATTATGTATCCTAACGCACGAATTTACGGTTTATTTTAGAATAACATCCCTAAGTATATGAGACTTTTTGCTCCAATACGAACAAACGTGATAATAAGAATGGTCGACTGTGTCATTCATTGTTATTTCGATTACTATGGTGACGCTCGTAATACTTGTAAATATTCTATAATTTTAAGGAAAAACGGCATTATTTCTAAAAAAAAATATTTTCCGATGAAATATTATTCCTTTATAAGTATAATTACAACTTGTGGAAAAATTTCCGCAATGGGAATTGCTGAAACACACCATGTATACACTCATACGTCTCCAGAGCAACTGAACAGTGACGAATGCACTGGTGTTGTGCAAATCACCTGAGTGGCGACAAGGTCACGCACGCTTACGACTTCTAGTGTCTTGTTATTTAGATTTCTATGGTTCAACCAGTTTTAACTAAACAGTCATGTAAAAGGAATTTCAAAACTTACGTTACTATAGTAACGTATAGTAGAGATGCATCATCATGATGATTTATAATAAAAATAAAAAATGTGTGCGTGTACTAGTGTACACACGTAAGAAGTGAAACTTCTTTATGACCTTATTTTTCATAAAAAAGTAATATATTATGCAACTTTACAGAAATACGTCAATCACGCGTGGTAGGGATAAACACAAGATGGCGCGTAACGAAAAATTGTTACACTAAATTTTTTTCCAACCCCGATAAAGAAGTTTCACTTCAAAAAGCAATGTTTCAGTACAATATATTGGAAAGTAGGTATTGAAAAAACCTATAAAACACCCATACTGCCATTTATGGCTATGTGGCCTGAATTAAATGAATTTTATTTATTTATTTATTTAATGCTCATTTGTTACACATAAAACGAACCGACTTCTAAAAGATTTTCTGAAAGAGCCCGGAAGGCTTTTTTTGTCGCGAACTCAAAACGACAAAAACAGGGTGAAAATTAGTATGAGAAACGAGTATAGATAACGTCAAGCAAGGAAAAGCCGCGGGCTAAAACATGATTGTGAATATTAAGAGTTAAAAGATAAAATAATCAAAAAAGTATGCGCAGAAGATCCTTTGGAAAAGTAAAACTTTGTTTCTTGAGTTAATAAAAAATACCAACCACGCTTCGATCGTCTTCATGAGAATTTTTCTATTTATGGAAATGAAACGGAAAAAATGTTTAATAAAATTTATGGAGATATTGTTATACGTTACATCAATCATATTGTATAATATTATATCACACCTAAACATTTTCATGTAAAATGTTACTAAGACCCTCTTGCATAAATGTAGAGCCAAGCGTCGAACTCTACATCTTAATTACTGTACTAAAACTAACTTAACAATCTCTACCTTAGTTAAAATATGTGATTTCGCCGTTTCTTTACTTCCAAAACTATTGTAATAAATGAATATTTTTTTTCACCAGGCGTTACACATTTGTGATATAAAATATAAATTGAACTGCAGATGCTCAAATATAAATCAAACATTATACTTGCTTGTTGCAGCTACCGATTAAAATTTAAACGGACTTTTGGTCCACCCTGTACTTACGATATTAAAACAAAGGTATGAAATTCAATGTAATAAATTATGGTTCATCAACGTAGCAAATCGTTTCGATTAGTTATTATCTGCATTCTTCATTCAAATAATTAATAACAATTAGTCCTTTTTAATAAAACATGTATCGAAGATTTCCCAGAAAAAAGCCAAATCAAATAGATACTCGTCCTGCTCAAACGATTTAATTTCTTGTTATTTAATTTGGTACATTACTGAGGAATTTCCTTTGTTTCTTTTGATGAAAAATACTTTTTATTTAAGGGAACTTGTACCATTAGCTATATAGTTTAATTACTTGTAATCTATTGTTCTTATTATATAGGTACTGGCAGTGCCCCGCGGTATTACGCGCGTTGCTCCGCTCCTGTTGGTCCTAGTGTGATGATATTATATAGCCTAAAGCCTTCCTCGATAAATGGGTTATCTAACACCGAAAGAATTTTTCAAATCGGACCAGTAGTTCCAGAGATTAGCGCGTTCAAAAAAACAAACAAACAAACTCTTCAGCTTTATAATATTGTAACAATTAAATAGGCCACATCGATATCTAATCATTTTATACCCTAAAAACTTAATTTATATTGGAAAAGCGTTGAATCTCTATGATGCTCTTTGAAACGTCTTATTATAAAACAATTTGGTTTAGTGAAAGCAATTTCTGCAAAATAAACACACCTACTTATATTTCAATTTAGTCTAGCTTAACTTTTTTAAATTTAATAGACTATGTGACGTCATAGTGTGCGTCCACACTGAATGCGCGGTGGCGGCGGCCTAGGCGGGCGCGACGAGCGGGCGCTCGCGGTGGCCACACCGACGCGCGAGCTCAAGTAGCGGTTCGACGTTTTTCGGGTGTTGCAAACTTTGGACGATTTGCTATTTTTACTGGACAGTCCGATTTTGAGATGAGATCATTATAGAAGTTGTACACGAAATAAATAAAACAGAGGAATAACGGGTGAATCTTATATGAAGAATTGAGATTATACCCTACAAAATTACTGTGGTGTATATATAAGTGTTTTAGATTGAATCGCACTTATAAATAAAGAAGTTTCACTTCAACAATTAAGTATTTACCGCTATTTTACGAAAAACATAAAGGATATAATATAAGAATTCGAGCGACAAGACCGAACTGGTTTGATACCCCCGCCGTCCGCGCATTGGGTCGCTCGCTGACTAGGCCCGTAGTGTGGCCAGAACGCGCGGATAGGAGAGTTTGAAAACTACGCGCGCTGGCTCGCTCATTACCGTCGCACTAGGCTTCCGCCATAGTCATTTCAATGTGGACGCAAAGGCGCGTTTCATACGTTTGATATTTCGCGCCCGCCGTCGCAACCGCGCTAGGCTCGCAGTGTGGACCTGCACATAGTAAATTCAAAATGGCGTAATTTTACAATTTAACGCGCGAATATTTCGTATTATTTTTTTCAGCTTTATTTTTAGTTCTTGTTTAGTTTATTAGGTACGAGCGTTGTTATAAAGTTATGCAAAGATAATTGAGTTCAACTTGTTGCTCTCATAATTCCTAAGTTTTATTTTTCATAATATGGAAAATAATGAAAGTGCAAGCTTTGTGAAGTTTTGAGTTACATTTTCTCGATTCAACTCGAAGTCATTAAAATGCAACGAGTGTTCTTAGGACTTTGAGAAATACCTCTTGTTTATTTGAAACTACTCTTTCATACCTTTAACTAATAAGTTAAGAAAGAGTAGTTTCTTGTTTCTATGTTTTTCTTTAAATTGGCAAGATTTAAAGATACAAAAATTGATTGATTTTTACCAGGACGTGACGGTATTGCCATGACGCGACCTAGAAATTTTACTCTTAACGCGCATAAAGAAGGTTCAGTTCAAAAACTAGTGAGGGATATAGTTCAGAGATTGATAGACAAATATTTATCGGGGTAAATGCTCGTATAGTGAACTGTTTCAATAAAACTTGACGTAATTTTGTAAAAAGATACGTGCCATGTTATTTTTTTATTCTTAAAATCGTTATACCATTTTAATAACTAAAATGACATCACAATAATAGATGAGTTCATCAGACAAATATTTTGAATTTGTTATTTTACACATTTACGACTCATGTAAATTATAAAAGGCATCGTAAAATTAATTTACGACTTTATACTTTACTAGCTGTGCTCCGCGGTTGCTCCGCTCCTGTTGGTCTTAGTATGATGATGTATAGCTTGTATGTAACAGCCTTCCTCGATAAATAGGCTATCTAACACCGAAATAATTTTTCTAATCGGACCAGTAGTTCCCGAGATTAGCGCGTTCAAACAAACAAACTCTTCAGCTTTATAATATTAGTAGGTATAGAAAATATTAATATAATAAATGCTTGAAAATAATTACCAAATGACATTTAGATAGATAATCCATAAATACGTCAAAGTTTTCGTGAAACAAACTATTTTAATAGGTGATTAACGTTAAATTACTTAAATATTTAAGCAGATAAGTAATGAGAAGCCATATTATTAGGATATATCACGTAAGGTCATGGCCGTGACTTTCGCATAACTGTGTTTAAACATAGAAATAAACATTAAAGTATCTGTTGATAATAAAAAATAACAGCTTTTTATTGAATAGTATAGTTTATATAACAAAACAATGATTAACAATATGTTTATCTAAATAATTGTCTCAGCTACGATTTTGTCAATTTTGATTCCTTTTAGACGGAAATTTCAATTAGGTACAAATAGATAGCCATAAAAACGGATTGTTTAAGAGTTATTACTTTTGTAAAAGAAGCAGGTTAATTTTTTTTTAATGTTCACAAAGAATATAATTTAACGAGTCCCTTTAAGATCCTACTCTTGAAAAACTCAAAGTTCACATTGAAAAGAAAACTTCTAGATTTTTCTGTTCTTTTCCTTCAATTTTTCAAGGAAAATAAATGAATATATAATTATTAATTATTGTCTGAATCTCCGTCTAAATTGTAGTAATTTTTAATGGCAGAGCAAGCAAAGTATTTGTGTTTGATATTAAGTAGTCACTTCCATAATAAAAATCGGACAAGAATACCATATAACGTTCATTTTATAATATTTATTTATGAAAAAGGAACGGTTATTTCATAATAAATAAGTATAAGATATGATAGAGCATAGAGTCATCAATATTCCAACGTGACATTTCATCAAACGGAGGGCAATATAGGTTACCTGTAGATTTTTAATTTCGATTCCAAAGTGCTTCTGAATGACTATACAAGTTGAATAAATAAATATTAAAGATTGATTTATTAAATAACTCTATCAAATATGAATATTCAGATGATTGTTTTTCTTAAAAATATATAACATCATAGTTAAACTTTTTTTACGTATTTTGGAATAGAACATAAACAAAATCTACTATTAAACAAAATATCTAATGGTGTGGTCACGTACAGTCTGTCTGTAGGTATGACCACACCAATCAGAGTCATCCATGTTAATTTTGAAAAGAATAAAGATTTTATGTTTGTTTCAAACTCAAACATTTATTTATTCAAGACTTCTTATAAAAGCACTTTTGAATCGTCATATTTTTAACATTTACCTTAAGCTTTAAATCCAACCAATTTGGAAAAAAATCACCATTTTTGGCATATTATTCCAAAATTTTCCTTTTACTCTCAGTTTAAAATCTCACAAATGGCGTAGTTTGTATAAATAAACACCACTTTGTGCAAACGAAATCAGATACTCGTTAATAATAACAGAACATAAGGTCAGAGGCTATCTAGTTCTCCGTCACATGTTTTGAATACAAATATTGTTTCTGACAGTCAGATATTATTTGTTATGTTCCATTGTTATACCTCTTTTTTGGAAGGTTAAAGAGCAGACAAACAGATAAGAAAATCGGTAAAAATATATCGCATTGTTTTATTTTGTTGCTATAAATATTAAATTCATGAGAGTTATATTATTAAACACATATGAATTTATAATGCGAAATTGAAATAAAAATATTAAAAAAAAAACAATTTTTTTTTTATAAATTTCATTTTTTTTGCGGGTTATCTACAAAATCTTAGAGCTTATTTTAAATGATTCTTACAGGAAGAAAACTAATGTTACAAACAGCTTTGTATACCTACTATACTGTATTTTTTTGAAACATAAATAAATGCGTATTTCATACAAGATTTTGTCCAATGGGAATCGAATCTACAACCTCTGACTGAATAGCCTCGGTTACAACCACTACGCAAACATTCATTGATACATTATTATTTACAATCAATTACCTTTTTTGGTTAGAAGGTAAACTGGTTGACGCATCGCGACGCCATTTTTGGTATAGTTCAAGATAAACTATTATTTATTATAGTCATTACTAGTTTATTTCTAATTGTGTCTAATAGGTTTTTAGTTAGACGTAAATTAAATAAACATCAATTTGTGGATAGATAACTTAGATAGATAAAAGCAAATAATAAGGTTAACTTTTAAAAAGATAATTTAATATTTAAAAACCTTGAACAAAAACAAATATCTTTCTTGAGTACACAAATTAATACAGAACAATTTTTTTTTTAAATAGGTACTAATAATAAATATTTAGTAATTTACAAATATTCTATATAAAATTCACTCAAACATTTTTATTCTAAAGCACTATAATCCAACAAAATGGAAAAGCCATTTCCTAACCAGGTAACAGTAAAAATTTGATAGACCTTTTCCTTACTAAACTATATATCAGTAGAGGTATTTAGTGAGAAATGCTTAAAGGGCTGTAACAATGCTCTTAGTATGACAGACCTGTTAAGAAGGATCACGTAATAATAGGCTTACAGGGGCTCCCTTGACGGCCCTTACAGGTTAACATTTAATTACAAAAGACAAGGCACATAACCACATGAAATTGTTATGACTCCCTGAACAACTGTAATATTATAAATGCGAAACATTTCGTCTGTTTGTTATATTTTCACATTTTGAATGTTCGGTTAATTTAGATATTTGGTATTTGTACTAATATTATAATGTGCTAATCGTAAACTTCGGGTCCGATTGGAAAAATATTTTAGTTTTAGATAGTTCAGTTATCGAGTAAGGCTATATGCTATATATCATCACGCTAAGACCAATAGGAGCGAAGCAATGCGAGTAAAACCGCGGAGCACAGATAGTATAATATAGATCTATGGAACGTTAGAGTAGTTACAGTACACAATAAATTACATAAGGTACCTATTCTTATAATTTGAAAAAATAAATAATAATAAAATATGGATTTGTCGAGCATGAAAGCTGTCGTAGATAATATGCATGAATCAACTGTTTTTATTTTGTGTCTATACGCTCTCAGTAAATTAAATGCTAGAGTCAAAGTAAAATTTAAGTAATTTAAAGATACACAGCTATATTTTATTTCAATACAAACACGTCGTTTGAAAGGCTTTTATAACATTGTCAAGTAAACTTGCGTCTAAGAAACACACAGAATGCTCGAGTTATCCTAACGATTTGTAAACATTGCGCTCTTGAGACATCGCAACTATTCTTTAAAAGAAAATCACTTTGTGTTACTGATAAATATTTCTCTTGCATTCTCTTGACACTTCCCTTTATAATAATTACAAGCTGTTCCGCAAACGTTCTGCCTGACTCATTTACGGGTATGAAAAATAGATGTTGGCCGATTCTCAGATCTACCCAATAAGCACACAAATGACAATCGGTCCAGCCGTTTCGGAGGAGTATGGTAAATAACATTTAGATACGAGAATTTTATAAATATAAACAGATAAAGAAATTCTTATAGTATGTATTATCTATGTACTACTTTAATATCAAGGATGTTCTGCGGGTCAAAATACGACGTTTTCATTCTAAAAAGTCATGCATAGAAAGTGATAACTATGGTCTCATGGGTTCTGCACGTACCACGATGAAAATATACATTCAAATCTGCATCGTAATATGGAAATAATGACATATTTCATTGCAACATAATATATTATGTAGGGAACCTAAACTTCGATTGACATGATGAGGCTCTACATTTTATTGTGCTAGATAAGTACATAAAGGTTACAAAAACTCATAAGTACAATAAAAGCACAAAGGGCGACCTTATCACTTAACAGTGATCTCTGCCAGGCAACCACGATATTATAAATTCGAAAGTTTGTATGTTTGTTAGTTACTCTTTCACGCAAAACCTGCTTAACCGATTTTCATTAAATTTGAAACACACAGAAAAAAAAGGATAGTTTTTATGGCAAAATTCTTACGGGCACGGGAACTAGGTATGCGGGTTTTCCTTTGAATACCGCCTAGGATTTAAATAATTTCTATGGATGGAGGATTTCGTCAATAAATATAAACCAGTTATGATGTTTACAAGATTTTACGGGGCTTCAGTCAATGATCCTACAATAACCCTTACAAGATATACCTACCTAATTATAATTATTTTAAGCCTATCAAATGTAGAAGATTGTACATACTAGGTAATATAAAACGTATCTATCTCGGTATTTTGTTATCTTTTAATTTGAAACGCAATTTGAACAATAACGATGCTATTAGTGCAGTTTCTAATAATTTAGAGTCAATTATAGTGTATACGATAATTGGTTTCATTTCGACCTTCGAATATTTTAACTTTAATGTTAGTAATTTTATACAGGTTGTCCCACTATCGGTATACTAAGCGCGAAGGACCTTGTAGTTTTGCATACACTCACGTAAAAAATAATTAAACAACAAAATTACATCAAAAAATTTTTGCAAATTTTTTCCTGAAAATGAAGAAATGAAAACATAATCTTAAACGGTCACGTACTGGTAGCAAAGCTGGGCGGGTTGCTTGTTATGGGTGTATACATAGAGTTTTAAGAATTCATCTATTTGAAAAAAAAACTTCGTCTGGAATTTTATAAGTATTTTTTACGTACTCTGCAGCGTATGCAAAACTGTAACCTCCTTTGAGCTTAGTATACCGATAGTGGGACACCCTGTATAGATGATAGATATTTAAGACCTTCTCCTCGTCTATAAAGTAAAATCTAATAATTATTCTAGTGTTTAATTAGAAACCATTAAAATAGTTTGTTAAGAATTCGGGTTTTTGATGTGTGAGGTAAAAATAAATAATCTTAATACTATTATAAAGGCGAAAGTTTGTATAGATGTTTGTTAGGTACTCTTTCACGTAAAAACGACTGAACCGATTACAATGAAATTTAGCACACATATAGAGGGTAACTTGGATTAACACATAGGATAGGTTTTATCCCGGAAATCCCACGGGAACGGGAACTATGTGGATTTTCCTTTGAAAACGCGGGCGAAGCCGCGGGCGGAAATCTAGTACATAATAATATGTATTTAAACTGCATATTTATGGAAATTCGCTAAATGAAAATGTTTAATAAAAATTAAAAATTCACATGTAACTAACTAAATCTGATGAGAATAAATATAATAATTTTGAATTCGCTTTTTTCGACACATATTTTATCATGTTTTTATGAAGGCCTCTTTGTAGAAAATACTTTAAAAATGTAAAATGTACAAGTTTAAATATAGGTAACATATTTAAATAGCTTAAAATTTAAAAGCAATTAAGTAACCTTTAAAGAATTATCAAAAGTACATTATAGTCACGCATATTATAGTTTTACATAGCGAAGGCAATATTACGACATGCATTGACCATAAAACTCCGATAATACAACATTACTCTTAATTATAAACCGGTAACATTTTCTTATGCAACCGTTACGTTGTTTTGTAAACTTGTTTTTAAAATTTAATCTGTCATCTACTCACCTGTCAATATTTCCCGCCATTTGTGCGTTTCGTTCTGAATCCACGAAAATTCCATTCATTTCACACAAACTTCACACGCATTCACAATTTAATAATAATCGTAAAACTACAAATATTTAAAACACTTAGAAGGCATAAAGAGCACCTTTGAAAATATATAAAACTTGTACAATTAAAACTTTTTTTTGATATGGCTGTATGAAAACTTTCCTTTGCTTGTGTTGAGTGTTCTTTTTTTGAAAGTTTTGTTTTATCTGTGCATGTTGTGGAACGATAAAGCGGAGACGTAAAAAAAATAAAAAGTAAAAAGAAACGACCGTCGGGGTCAAAACTCCATGCGGGTTTGTTGGGAACTGCCGCGCCAGCACCGTATGGTATGAAACAACGCGGCAAAGAGTATTCG
The DNA here is from genome assembly GCA_907164685.1 of Colias eurytheme. Classification (NCBI taxonomy): domain Eukaryota; kingdom Metazoa; phylum Arthropoda; class Insecta; order Lepidoptera; family Pieridae; genus Colias; species Colias eurytheme. Next base: position 36,115 of record CAJQZN010027070.1, read on the forward strand.
ACAGACGTGGAATGACGTAACTTGTTGATACAGTTTGATTAATGAACATAATTCTAATTACGTCAGTGTTGCGTCGTGAGTGGCATGAAAACCTGATTTATATGTTTTTAAGTGTGTATTTGAATACTGAATATTATACATTTATTATAATAATTGTGATGTTTAAAATTCTAATATACTTAGCTTAGCTTATTTACCGCCTAAAATTATAGGTGTGCGAATATCTGTAAAAATGTAGACGAGTCTTCCATTTATATAATTAACCATCCCTTTATTTACAAATACCAATAATAACAATAAAAAAAAACATTCATTTTCTCTTTCTATCAATGCTTAACAATTATATATAATTCACATAAATCTCATATAATATTATATATTCTACATACCTAACGAATAAACATTGTTATCTCATAGCGCATCTGTACAAATAATCTTTGTATAACCAGTTGCACAGTTTTGCGCGCGCAAACATAAGTGACCCGTCGAGTACATACGGAACCATAAGTTGTAATTATTTGTTTTGAGAATTCATTTATTATTTGAGCGATAAATAAGATCTCTATTTTCAACCAACTTCAAAAAAGGAGGAGTTTCTCTATACGTCCGTATATATTTATTTATCTTGATAATTATTTTTTATTTGAAAGTATGTCTCCCGGTTGTTTCCATTGATATTTTTTCCAGTTCTAGCCAGTTGAAAGCGGTTTAGTTTTTGTTAAAAATAATAATTTAAATATCTAGTCATGTGCAAAGAAATATGAGTCAGTAATAATATTTTGACTAATTTAAATATGAAAAAAAAAATGTATTGTACAATTTCACGGTGAGTAAGCGCTAAATCGAAATCTATGAGATTTTCTATTGATGTAGTTTAACCGCTTCAATGGTCACGTTCTACTGTTTATTATAGACTAGCTGTTACCCGCATCGCTCCGCTCCTGTTGGTCGTAGCGTGATGATATATTATAGCCTATAACCTTCCTCGATAAATGGGCTATCTAACATCGAAATATTTTTTTAAATAGGACCAGGCCCAGTAGACAAAGTAACAATTACAAAACGATAACGAAGTTAGAAATCGCAAAAATGTATGGGATTGACATACGCCGCGTTAGATCACGTGGTCTATCTAATGTCAATCCCATACATTTTTGCGATTTCTAACTTCGTTATCGTTTTGTAATTGTTACTTTGTCTAAGGCCCCTGTAGTTCCTGAGATTAGCGGGTTCAAATAAACACACACCAACTCTTCAGCTTTATAATAATATTACGTAAAGCTATATTTTTAAATTATTGTAGTTAATAGGAAGATATCAAACTTAGAATAATTAAAACAAGACTAGCATTCTTTTTAAATGTTTAATATTGTAGATGCAAACGAACTAAGGATATAACATAAGATATTATGGTTTTAATTTGATATCGAGGAATTAATCACGATTTATATCCGTTAAAACGTGTTTTTTTACGTGTGTAAGTATAAAGTACTTAGGCACTACATGCTTACAAAACAAAATGGTTTATTACAAATTGAATTTTAAAATTGTTTCTTTGAAAATCTCGTTGAAAAGATAAATATTTATATTGTAACTATGATCTGTGAACTTCGTTTGATCTTCATAAATATTATTATGTTGCGAGATGTATTTACTAACAATCTAGGATATTATACAAGACTACATTCCACCCACGGCTTTGCTCGTGTTCATTTCCTTATTTTATGTGTATTTAGTATTCATTTACTTTTTTGTATCGATTATAAATGTATATTGTTGAAGCAAGAAACGTCACAACCATTTGAAAGAAAGAAAGAGCTTTTTAAAGAAAAGGTAGGCAGCACAATTTTTACATAAAGGTGCTTAAAAGCTTCAGACTTTAAAAAACGTAACGTTATCTACTCAGATACAATAATAATCTCAAACATCATCCCCTTAGGGGCTTAGAACACATGTACCTATAAATATTATATGTATTCTAAATTTAGGGGTAGTTCTGTGAATAAAAACTGGCCCTTAATCTAACCCTATAACAATAATTGATCTTTAATTATCTTAATGTGAGTTTAATAGAAATCGATTTAGCGATTATATACGCTAATAGACAGACAGTGTTACATTAATATGGATTATATTTATAAGAGCGTACATTATTTAGTTATAAGAGCGTACATTATTTTTTAATGGAAATGTCGGTGATATACTTTCTTGTAAAAAAGTATTATTTATATTAGCTTTCCACCCGCAGCTTCGCCCGCGTTGTCTAAAACCTTTTGAATTATATATGTACTAAAACCCTTCCTCTTGAATCACTCTATCAGTCTATCTATTTAAAAAAAAACGCATCTTAATCCGTTGCGTAGTTTTAAAGATGCATACATAGGAACATAGAGACAGAGAAAGCGACTTTGTTTTATACTATGTTGTGATGGTAACTGGGTATATTTAAGTAGGTATTATAAAGTATGGATCAATGGGTAAACGTATATATTTAATTTATATATTTAAGACATTTAAAGTATTATTATATACAACGTGGAAAATAAATTTACATTTTCACTGATTGACTCTTCGACTCTTCTTTAGTGACAAAGAACTAATCAACTTTCTTGCAAGATATGTCTCCACTGGGATTGAACCAAGAAAATACACAAACCAATGCACTAGTGTAGGAATAATAATAAGTTTCTATAAATTATAGGTAGAGACTAGAGTATTTGCGTAGAATCAAAGACAAGAAAATTCTTTAAAATCAGTAAATTCATTCTATAATCCATTTTTATTTGCTTGTTCAAAGAAACTTTATCCGAGCTTTTGATGTAGGATCAGATTATTTTAAATATTTCTGTTTAAATAATGAAAAACCATTTATTTTTATAAGTTTATCTACTAAAGAGAAAACTATTAATTTTCAATATTATACGCTACGCTATAATATTATATGTATAGCTATATATTGTGTACATGCACCATCGAGATAGTATGTAATATATCTCGATGACATGCACGTGGCAATCCAGCCAAAAAGGATGAATCGATTTAAATGTGACTTTTCAATAATACCTTATATAACAGTAGTGATGTTCACTTTTTAGTTTTTATGTTTGTAGGATAGAGCTTTTGTAGAGCAGTAGATATCTTAATATATATTATATAAATCTCGTGTCACAATGTTTGTCCTCAATGGACTCCTAAACCACTTAACCGATTATAATAAAATTCGCACACCATGTGCAGTTCGATCCAACTTGAGAGATAGGATAGTTTAAACATGTAGGTACCACGTGCGAAGCCGGGGCGGACCACTAGTTAATTAATAGATTCAGGTTTCTTTGGAAATAGAGCCACGTTTCGAAATTTTTGATTTTAAATAGATAATAATAATGTATTTAGTGAGCAGAATTTATCTACGTTGTGTTTTAAAATGTGAAATATAAAAATCTTATATATAAAAATGAATCGCAAAATGTGTTGGTAAGCGCATAACTCGAGAACGGCTGAACCGATTTCGATAATTCTTTTTTTATTATTTTCCTTGAAGTACGAGGATGGTTCTTATGTAGAGAAAACGTAAACATGTACCACGGGCGAAGCCGGGGCGGACCGCTAGTAATAAATAAAAATTTGAACAAAAAGTTTATTCTATATAAAAGCAATCAAAATCTCAAATACAATCTCTGTTTTTTGTCTTTATGATATACAGATTCTTTTGATATAAACGTAATAAAATAAACATTTGCTATTTGATCGCAAAACCAATCTTATTATTCCGATAGACTTAAAATAATACTTCAATAAGATTTCAACAGAAACAATTCGACTATCTAGTTATCTAAAAACAAATGTATTAAATCGAATATATTCTGAAGTCGATCGACTTGAGTCAATATCCGACTGTAGATTCGATATTAACCTAGAAACATCAAAAATATCCGACATTGAACATTGGCTTAGTTAGGCTGTTTACACACGAGCGGTTACTAAATACTAGGTACGCTTTCTACAGCTGGTTACCATGGCAACGACAACCAATGCAACTCAAACTCAAATATTTATGTATACAATTAGACTTCTTCTAGAAGCACATTTAAATCATTTTATCATATTTTTAACATTTACCATCGATTCGGAAAGCAGTATCTATGAAGAAGAACCGGTCCGAAACTCCATAGTAGCTCTTTTAAAATCATAAATCATACATCATGCAGCTGGTTACCATAGCAAGCAATGAAAATGTTCAATTAAGGAATGTTGACTGTGAAAAACGTAAAATTTGACTCACTTCAACGGTTTAAAAAAACGTGTATATTTTTCTAAATTTAGCTAACGTAACATTTAAAAATTCTAAGTGCAATTTTTTTTTATTGATCTGTAAAATAAATGTTTCTCTTTTTGTGTCAGTCTTTATGAAATCGTCTTAAACAGGATTAACATCAGATAGAAACGCGTGTATTTTAACAGCAAAACGTTCGTCTATAACCAGCCTAAACGCTATTATCGAAGAACAAACAAACACACGTATCCGGAGATGTTTACAAGCAATAAAACTATAGCGGTGATCCCGAATAAGAAGCCAATTGAACACATAGCATTCCGCATTTGCACTTTTTTATATAATGTATGAAACATTATATGGAGCATAAGTATTTATGTATGCTTATGTATAAGTATTTATTTATAGGTATACTAGCGGTCCGCCCCGGCTTCGCCCGTGGTACATATGAAAAATAGATGTTGGGCGATTCTCAGACTTACCCGATATGCACAGAAAATTTCATGAGAATCGGTCCACCTGTTTCGGAGGAGTATGCAGACTAACATTGTGACACGAGAATTTTATATATAAGATTGTGTATGTAACAAGTAATGTAGCACAATAATTATATGTAAGTGTGTATATTATCTGAATTTATTATACTTACTTTTGCAGAGAAAAAATCAAGAATAGAATAGACCACTTAACATTTGTTGATGTCAAACAAAATCATTACATTTAAATAGTACCTACAATGCAATTTCAAAGGAGCAACACATAGGTCCTATATTGTTCAAGTTTACAATCTCTATTTACAATCTCATTAATATTTTGGAATTGCAGATCCTACTTGTTTTATTTAAAACGTGAAAGTTTGTAATGAAGAGATACTATTATAGTAATTAATAATTTAAGCACAGCTACGACATGGTTATGTCTCAACCAGATACCAAGCGACGCCGCGGGCTGTAACCAGTATGCGATAATTCGATACATACACAATACATATCCACGTCACAACTGAATTGAACGTTGCATTGAAGCCCATGTGTTTGGAAGTGGTGTGTCAGCAATTAGATCGGATCTGCAACATGGCTCTGGGTCTTGAAATCAGCGGTGTTAACAGCTATGCTGAAGCGGTATATCAGTCGCAGTCATCTGGTTGAATCTGTTATTTGATTGAATGACTAACGCATTTATTGAATGACAGCAACCAATTTAATGACTAGGCCGAACGTTGATTTAACAAGCGTCACTCAACGTTCAACTAGTTAGCGCATTGTAACCTACTTCTTTGAACAGAGCGTATAATAAGCTCTGCTGATCCAATTGTTTATAATAAGCTCTGCTGGTGACCCGTACCACCTTCGGGCACCAGCTCTCATAAGGTTGCCTAATATATTATGTGTATTTTTCATTGATTGTCAAATTTTTAACCCTTGTGAGAGAAACAAATAAAGGTTTTTATTTTATTATTTTTTTAATTGCGCCATATTTCGAATATATAAATTCCATCAATATAAGAATTGAAAAAATATATTCTTACAAAAATAAATATTTGGTTTATATTTACAGTCGTTACATAAACTTGTTTATACTTAATCAAATCGAACTAATCGCTCTTTTCCAAGCTCGACCTCAGTTACACTGTCCATGTGTGCCAACATAATTGAATCTGTTTTGTTAGCAAATAATTACAATTGATATTCGCCTATTAATTAAACGGTTGTATGCAGAACATTCGAAATATTAATGATAACTGCGTTCATGATGCATGTTTCAGCTTTGAAAATAGAGCTATCAATTGAGAAATAGGAATAGAAATATTTTGTTTTTTAAGTTTATCATAATTTTTAATTATTATGAGAATCCAAGCGAAGACAAATCTAATAAACTTAAATCATTAAAATGTGTTCAGCCGTTCTGGAGTAAAAAATGTTCTCTCAACTATATTGATAAAAATAATGTAACAAAAACACTGGCAAAATTTACATGAAAAAATTATTAATATGCCACGCTTATTTTTGTTTATATTTATATTCTTGAAACCCAAAACAATATTCAGCAAATTCTTTGAACATATTTTAAGCAATTCACGTAACAAAATATAAAAGATACGCAGTAAATTATTTCGAAATATCAAACATTTGTTCGTAACTCTAAGGTTGGTATTTAACAGCAAAGTTTTTATTTACAGGTAAGTACCCTTTGCTTCGAAGCATTTGGCTTAATCTATACATATAATAAATCTGTAGAAGGGTCAATTCTGTACATTGAAAATATTGAAAAAATAAATAGCAGGGGGTGTTACTGGATCGATACTAAACCCAAATATGTGATTAAAAAAATTTTTGTCTGTCTGTCTGTCTGTCTGTCTGTCTGTCTGTCTGTCTGTATGTGAAGACATCACGTGAAAACTACCGGTTCGATTTTGATGAAACTTGGTATAATTATACCTTATTATCCTGGGCGTAAAATAGGATACTTTTTATCCTGGAAAAATACGTAGAAAAAAAATTAATCTTAATTTTTCAGTTTTATCCATAGACGTTGTTCTGTAGAACAGCGAACACACGTTGCGTATTATTATAGGCCTAGCCGTATTTGGGTCCAATAGATATTTATAAGATGTTATTGTCAGAGTTACTCAAAATGGAGAAATAAACCATCCACGCGAAGACCGACATCCGCGCGGACGGAGTCGCGGGCGGAAGCTAGTTTTGTAATAATTGTATCGTAAATATTATATAATAGCTGCTAGCCCTGACTTCGCTTAGGTTAAAATGAGTTGTAAAGTT
>CAJQZN010027072.1:0-16951 GCA_907164685.1 Colias eurytheme
ACATTTGTATTATTTACATATAGGATGACAGGATGCATTTGTTTGCACTACTAGACCAAGCCCTTAAATCCGAGTCAATAATGTCAAATGGGAAATATGGGTGATAATAATAATACCATTAATTTAATTAATTATTATAATTAAATTAATGGTATTATTATTATCACCCATATTTCCCAAATATCAATAGAAACAACCCTTTTCCATTATTTTATTTGAATTTTGTCGTAAAAATTTACTATAAACAAATTATTTCATAATGGCAGAGCCGTCAAACACTTTATATGTATGAAAGATATAGGAATAAAAACATGACAATAACAATTTGGAATTAAACACGTTTTTTTTCTATTACGATATGAGTACCTCCGATGTATGAGACTAATTCGAGTATTTTTGGTAAAGTAAGACGAGAGTATACAAACAATTCGATTGTTTTACTTTATATATTAAAAGATCACAGTCTAATTTTTCCAGTGTTAATATTTTCGTACTCTTCAGGACCTAGTGGCAAATATTTGTTTTGTTTCACGTCTAAGTAATATAGTTTATCGGTTTTTACTATACTGGGATCGAATCCTTCTTTCTGTAGGTCCGTTTTCTTCATTTTGAATGTTCCTGTAAAAAAAAAGAAATTGATAATTTTAATTGACTGCATTCTACTCATTTCTCAATAACTTTGGAATTCCAAAAGATACAATCGATCCAAATTTCTGCTAATAAAATATTTAATATAAAAGTTAAAATTATTTTATCATTATCAAATTTTCAAAGTAGTGTTTTAATATCAATAAAGATAAAGCTAGGTAAACCCACCCGTCATATCCATACTATCCATGACTCTGATGAAGATAGGTCTCGCATATGCGGGTAGATCTCTGGCTAGATCTTTGGCGAGTTTGTCTAAATCCAGACTACCATCAGGGTCCACAATACCGCACATCCCTGCTCTACCTTCCGTGTTGGGTACCTGGCGATAAAATATTATTAACAATTTTTGACAGGTTGAGATCGCATAAGTTTTTGACACTACATCACCGGTTTATATATCTATCGATGATGTAGCGTAGACTATCATAAGTGAAAAGACGCAGGTCTTTGATAATCTTGAACTGTCTGTGACAGCTTTTATTTTTATTATTTTTTTTATTTATTTCTCTCTGTCACACAATAAAACTGTAAACATCAACGCAATTTACGTGGCAGTCTATCACAGCTCGGCACAAATCGGGCCCGCTCGCAATGTAGAAGTACGATCTTCTATCCGATCTACATATATCGATCCGTCAAATGGTAACATATATACGCTTCCACGTTTCATGCGATGAGTGGGGGAGACGGAAGCCTCTTTCTGTTTTCACTATCATGGCTGGCTGGTTGGCTTGGTTGGCAGTGGCCCTGCCTTCAAAGCCAGAGGTCGTGGGTTCGATCCCCACCCGGAGCAAATATTTGTGTGATGAACATAGATGTTTGCTGTGTGTCTGGGTGTTAATTATCTATAATATAAAAATGAATCGCAAAATGTGTTGGTAAGCGCATAACTCGAGAACGGCTGAACCGATTTCGATAATTCTTTTTTTATTATATTCCTTGATGTACGAGGATGGTTTTTATGTAGAGAAAACGTAAATATGTACCACGGGCGAAGCCGGGGCGGACCGCTAGTTATCTATATAAGTATATATTTAAAATTATATATGTATGTTTATCAGCCATCTGGTTACCATAACACAAGCGAAAGCTTAGTATGGGATGTGTGTGAAAATTGTCCTGAAATATTTATTTATTTTTCACTATCACTTTATTCACCAATACCCTTAGAGCGGCCGTACACGGGCGGCTCGAGCAGTTAACGGCTGAGTGACGTACACGGACTGCTCAAGCGGTCGGTCGTTGACTGCTCGAGCTGTCGCTACAAACCGCGCAGTTGACGGCTTGAAGCGGTCGCGACGGCTCGAGCAGTCCGTGTATGGCAATAAATGAATGTCCATAGTCCACCGCGCGGTCGCGGCTTCAAGCCGTCGGTCTTAACTGCTTGAAGCGGTCCGTGTACGACCGCCCTTATGCCCGTACAATATGCACCCACCAGCACGCCGTACACGACCGCGTCGCGGTGGTGTGCGACGCGCGACACGGCCGCCTCCACCTCGCTGGTGCTGACGTTCTCGCCGCGCCAGCGGAACGTGTCGCCGGTGCGGTCGCGGAAGTACAGGTAGCCCAGCTCGTCCGCCACCAGGATGTCGCCTGCGAGAGATTATATATTATATAGTTAATGGTTAATGGTGCATTTATGTGTATAAATCAATGATATTATATATAGAAACAAGAGGTAGATACGTCATCCTCGCACCAAAACTGATTCCGTGAATTGGTCCTATTTGGGACCAATACGATACGAAGACGATATAAAAGCACGCAGATTGTCGTTACACTTTCATTTATAGACGACTACACTTACGCCTCGTAAGCGAAAGTAGTAAACATAATATTCTGGTACATATTCTGGGCGTAAAATTTCTTTAGCGTCGGCCCGAACCTAAAGTCAAAATAAAGGATCTGAGTAATAATTTAACTACGGGCGCGACATTTACTTTGACAGAAAAGTCTTCAAAATCAGTGCCAAACTGTTTGTGTAAGATAGATCATAGACCCTAACGAATTGATCCATAATCGAAAACATCTCACCTGATATAAACGCAGAATCCCCATGTGAGAACACATCGTGCACCACTTTCTTATCCGACGCCGCTTTGTCCACATACCCGTGGTATTCCCGGGATGGGTTATTGGGAGATATCTTGCCAATGAACACGCCCGGTTCGTTCGGTCCTGCGATCTGGAAAACATTAAGAAAGGTATATTATCTTATTATGATAGGAAGGAAAAGATTTGATTTCGAGCAACAATAGTATGATATCTATATGTGACCCTTAAAGGTGGATGTAATAGGGTGTTTTTCCACCAATAATGTGTGAGGAGGAATGTGTTTGTAAATAACTTATAGTATCACTTCAAACGCTAAACACTGCAAACTTCAAACTAAATAAAGCAATATGATTGGTTATTTGCAAACATATTCCTCGCTACACAATCTCGCACATTATTGGTGGAAAAGCATCCGACAGATCCGTATGCTTTTGTGGAAATACTTTAAAAAAGGTTAAAGTTTAGATTAGAGCGGCAATAAGAATGTATTGTATACCTGACATAATCCTGAAGAATCTCGTATCGGTTCCCCAGTTTCCTGGTCCACTTTTATGATGGCGATAGGATAAACACTAGGGAAGATTCGAGAAATAAAACCGATGGCTCCCGGCGTTCCATCCGTGTTTGCTGGAGATAAAAAAAACATTTGTATTAAATATTGAATTTTCTTGAGAAAACAGTAATTGAAATTCAATTTGAAAATGAGGGGAGACTTATTTGTACTATTTATTAGTCTTAATTGAAGTCTTGTTATCTTATTATACCTTAACGCGTTAACGTGTTAAATTCCAGACAAATTACTCAAGCGCTGTAATAGCTATAATATTACATAAACTGTATATTTATGTAACAATTATCTACAATTTATACATTAAGAGAACTATACAATTACTATAGCACTACAATTATTATTAGTCTTAATCACTTTTTTAATTCACCTCCGTGAATTGCAACTTTGAACTCTATTTATACCGCACTATGAGTCAAATTACTCAAGTATCTATATCTCACCAATATTAGCATTTCCCTCGGTCGCTCCATAGAATTCGGTCACGTACTTGATGTTAAAACGATTAACAAACTCGGTCCAAATCTGGAAGACAATGATATTCACAACGTATAAATTACAGATGGAAACAGAATGCTGATAAAGGGATTACGATTTTCATATAATTTCATTGACTCAGTGAAGCGTAGTTATTTAATTGTTCGTCATAGTTTGTCCTCTAGACGTTTTTATGTACGGTATATTATAAGAAAGAACATAAATTGAATAATACTTTTTTTACTACACAGGATATTCAATCCTTATTTAATATGTTAAGTATGTATTAATTATGCATTCTGAATAGCTTTGTCATTTTAGCCTCATTTTTTTATGACAAAATATATTGATCATTGAGATAATATTAATAGGAGACGACACCGCCTACATCACTTATGTTCCACTCAACATACGTCATGTGACGTATGTTGAGCGGTATTTTTTAATGGTTTTAAAGTGAAACGCATCAAACATGCCTTCGTGTGTGTTACGATATTGCACAAATAATACAAATAATACGGAAAAGTGCAAAGGAATAACTTTCATCGTTAAGTACCTAACTAAATAATAGTTTTTAAAACTTAGTTAGAACAAAAAAATGGCGCACAGATTTTGTTCGTGGTGTCTCCTCCATACGTAGTAATATTATCTCAATGATATTGATAGATTTATTTTTATTTGAGTGACAAAATAGAATATTTAAATTCTATGCCTTGTTTGAATAATATGCACTTCTGCTTTATAGTCGAATATGATAGGTAACTATTTTATAATCTTAGTTAAAAATGGTTGAAACGACAATTTAAAATTATTTTTATTGTCTTTATTGTCTCCATGTTTAAAGTAATGTAAATATATATCTTTAGTCACTTTACAGTCTTGTCCGTAACGCGAATGTAGGGTCACCCGGACATGACCTTTTGAGTATAATTTTAAATATCAATGCCAATGAACTTACACGAATTACTGATTTAAATTCGTTTAGTAATAAGTTCATACATTGCAAAAAAGGTTTTCCAATGAATATCCTAAAGTGTGTGCCCTTTAATTAATGTGAATACTAAATCCATAAAAAGATTAAATATTTCGACATGTCATATTCTAGTCAACAATACAAATTATGGTAAAATTAACAAAAGTAATATATTTTTAAACCAACAATAAATCACTGCCAGAATTTATCATAATAACGATAACCAATTTATATTTATTTAAATCGATAATATAAATATATAAATGTCAAATCTGTATTTTTCATAGATAAAAAAAGAAAGAAAAAAATCCCGCGGTATTCTAGAACGTTCTCACGTCACGTGTGCGCGTTTCCCGCCAATTACACAAAGTGACAGTTACTAGATAGTGACGTACCTGCGGCCTCAGCCCGTTGCCGAAGATGACGCGCACGTTGTGCTGCCTGTCGGCGGGCGACGGCGGGGTCGCGAGCACGTAGCGACACATCTCGCCTATATAGTGGGCTACCTAGAAAATATAAGCCATTTGTTACATGGAATCACTATAATGCTATTGATATCAAGTTTGTACCTTGTTTAAGTAGAATTGATTTTTAAACATTTTTTTACCTGCCTTTTTACAACAATAACTTTGTAACAAAATAAACCTATATGGTATACCGTATAGGTATATTCGAGCGAAATAAAGTTTAGATATTCAAATCTTTACGGAATATTTTGTTTACCGGTCGAATTAGAAACAACCACCGTTACAGGAAAGGTCAGTTGAAATATAATACATTATATAAAACTATAGGTCAGGATCAAAATTAAATTTCGCCGTATTCAGGTTTTAAAGACAAGCTTATTCAAGTTTGAGTACTAGACCTGCCTATATCTATAAGTAGTACCTTTTACTATATATAGGAGATATTATTGTACAACTAAAAACTACTACAAAACTATTAATTTTGTATAAATCAGCTAACGCATACATTTAAATAACATTAACACATTTAGAACATGCTTGTATCCGCACCGAAAATATTGGTAATGTTCAGTAAGTGAAGATAATTTTCCAATTTACTTGAAAATTTTCTTACCTCCATAAGAACACGTCTTATTTTCGATATAAATTCAAAAGTCGGTAAAAAGATTCGAGAAAGATCCATTCTTAATTTATTTATATGTTGTATATTGATTGAAGACCTCAATGCCAACAGGCGAACCTTACAAGGTAGCCTGGTAGGACAAGTCGAATTGCATGAAAACTTACAAATTTAACAAAAAACGTACGCGTAATTTTCTAGAAACCACATTACATTACTTTAATTGTTTTTCGTTTCATTCAATAAATTTAATTTGTGAATCGACCTCGTTTTCCAAATCCAATGAAGTGCTTAGTCACTCAAGAAAAAGGGGCTAATTTATTTCATTCCGTTTGGTTTAATGTAAAGTAAGTAGAAAGATTTTACATTGTCAAGTTAATTACAATTTCTTTTTAAAACAAAGTTTCATTTTGTATGCCTTGATATAATTAAAATAAAATATATCGTTTTAAAAACTAAATGTGCGACTAGGTTTTTTGCATACATATTTTAACTAATAAATAAATATCTATATTTATAAAATTATTTATCGTTAATAATTTGTATAAGAATGACGCAATTGTCATATTTTTATGTGTTGAAGATAATGTTAAAATATGCATTTAAATACATTTGTATAAAATATTAACTAACCTATAATTTGTGAATTAAATTAGCACGTCATTAAATGCATGTTATTCTAAACTTAGGCAAACTTAGTCATGAATAGCAACAAAATCGGCTAATGGTGAAGGACCCTTAAAATATATAACATATAATTTACATGATAAATCAAGTTGTATATAGTATTGAAAAATACTCGATCATCAACCCAAGACGAAGGTTACTTTAAAAGGTTTACAATATAACTGCATTAAACAAACAATTACCGTCGCTTTATACTTGGCGCAGTCTGGGAAGAACTGTGATGCTGAGAACTTAGGCTTCAACACCACGGTGCAACCAAACAGTAAGGCCTGGCCCACACTCACGACACCTCCAGCAGTGTGATACATGGGTAAGGGGCAGTACACAATGTCCGACGAGTTGAGCCGCAAATAGTGCACGCCGGATACCATGAAGATTAAACTAAAAAGTTTAATAATGTTATAACTACAAAAATTATGAGAGCATAGTTAAATTAATAAATCATTTTTTTCAAATAACTAAGATTATTATCTATGAATAGTAACGAATATGTTAGTTTTTTGAACAACACAATATATAAAAAAAATATATACGCTTTATTAGCATGTAGCCGCAATTCGTTATTTCTTATGTTTATGGTGGTAATACAAAAAACTTATGACGTACGTTCTACAGAAATCTCAAAGAATAACAAATAACAAAAAAGTATGAAGCAATTTACATAATAAAACATAAAAATATTATGGGTATTATGCTATTTCGGTAGACAAGTTTGAGTAATTAAATAATATTAAAAATAATAATTACCTATGATATAAAATAGTAATTAAATAGGATTCATTATCTAGACCTGTACAATTATTATGTCAATAAAGATTTTTATTATTATTATTTTATTAGTAATTAAGCTTATGTATTAGATAGGACCCCACATGAACAGTGAACTAGGCCCTTTTCTATTCGCCTACTATGTCAAACAAACCCTTATTCTGTAAATTGTATGTTATTAGGAAAATAAGCAATGCACTTCCTATAAACGATTTTATAAAATTCAAGCGAAGGAATAGTAATAGCATTTACGCATATTTGTACAAAAAGCCCCACCTAGGATAATCTCAATTGAGATAAGCTGCGATTATTCAATCAGCAAAATTATTATAATTTGTGTAACGAACAAATACAGCAACATTATATAATAAATGGTGATCAATTATTTAACAATTATCTAGATCTAGTAAACCAGTTTTAGAGTCGCGAGGCGTTGAATCGTTAATTAGCATAGTATCACTGGGTCAAGGTCACTTTCGACCGTGTCGTTTGTACGTGATGCGATAACCAATTTACTGTATTACAAAACATTATACGACAATTATAAATTCTTACTTTTACAGATTATCCTCGAACAAGTTAGTACGTTTCATAATAATGAATAACTAGTAACGATATTGTGTTTATAAAATGTTATTGGAAGTAATCATTATAAGCAACATATTTGCGTAGTTCGCATTAATTCATCAGCGTGAATATTTCATAAGCGAGTAAACTACATAACAAACAAATCGGATACTTTCCAATAGCTTCATTTAGACTTAGTATTAAGTACTTATATTATTAGTATTATCATCATTTTAGTTAGTATTCCTCTTAGGTATGTAAGTTTCATACAAAGCTACTACAATAAGATTAAGCCTGCAGTTACGTCTCGAAGGCAATGACCAGGGTCGAAAGAGAAAGTCAAATCGAGAAAGTACCTAACAATATTGAGTCTTACGTACCTATCTAATAATTTATGGTCGTGAAAATAGCATGACAAGGAATGAAAGTAGGTAAAGATTCAAATGGTTAAATATACAAATTACACAGTTACAAGTGCGTCAATCTTGGTCGCTGTCGCATTTGCATAGAGGGCCTTATTTGACGAATATAATGAGTTTTTTGAAATAGCTAACTTACTTACCTTTAAATTCACTTAATTAGTGCAAGTGGTTACTTACTAAAAAAAGTTCAATATAATCAGGAATGATGCGGATTTTAATATTATTTAAAAATGATTTCGTGTAAATACCGTCGATTTAGACGAACCTACTGTTGTATACTCAACGTCGTATTTCGAGCTACGCGTTGTAGAAGACTGATGGTCATGCGTCCATAGTTCTCAAAACATATTGGAAATCAAGATATTCTCTCTAATATATCATAAATGACATTTTGAGAAAGGGCCACGTACGTCGTACACACAATGATACCCTGACTACTGCGGCATTGTGTTTAACAAATCCGCACTTTCAGAGAGTCGAGTGGCACCCATATCACATCTTCGGTTAAAGCTTATGTAAATATACCAGCTCAAAAACATAAAATTTCCACCGAACCACCGATATATATTGTTTAAATTACCACCGATACAGGTATATTGTTTGGAAAATTTGCTATTTACGTACCGGTCTATAAATAACATTCTACTAACAGTATACTTTGGTGGTTCAGTAGTTGCCACAATTTTGTATTAACCTACTAGGCGCCTCTTATAGTTTTTTTTTTGTTTTTTATTTTAAAAGAAGCGTAGGTAAAAAATGAACACAAAAAATCCACAAAACATCGAAACATCGATATAGAACAAAGTTTATAGGGTTGTATCATATTTGAAATGATCATACCTACATACTGGGCTTATTCATAGCTATAGGAAATAACACACAAAGATTATGTTTGTCCTTTCTTCTATCAATGCGTGTTAATTTTTTTATAGTAGATAATAAACTAAGTACATAATTGTAATCAGGTACTTTCTCGATACTAATCAATGCTCTACTAATAGGTATTATAAAGCTAAAGACTTTGTTTATTTGGTTGGTTGAAGGATTTTATCAGGAACGGGTCCGATTTGAAAAAAGTGGTTCAGTCAGTGTTTCTATGACTAACTACTGACTATAGGTATATCATGCCGCTAATTCCAACTGGAACGAAGCTATGCTGGTAAAACCACGGGGTATGAAATGAAAATATAATATGTACTTATGCCAGTAAATACTATATAGCGCCTAGTTAGATCCTTATCAAGATGTATAACAAGGATTTCGTAATTTATAAATAACGTTACTTACATTTTTGTTTTTTCCTAATGTACCTAACTACCTAAATAGTAACATACAAAATTGAGGAAAAACGTTTTATTTTTTTATACGTATTGTACAATGAACATATCAAATTTAATCGGATGGAAACAATTATAATCTGGATGCCTTCTACCATGTACAAAAAATTGGAATCTGACATTGAAATTATATTATGTTTTACTCCTAAATCATCTTTCAAGAAGTGTATAATACATACCTACATTAATACCAAATACGTTAAAAAATACGTTTTTCACACCTCGACAACGTTTAACGAGTATGTAATAACGCAAATCTAATAATCTCAGGAGTGTTAATTAATGCAAACTTACCGGGAATTAGAAATAACGGCTGCTTTTGGCAACCCGGTAGTTCCCGACGTGTATATGTAAAGTATCTTTCCCTGGAAACCATAACCATCAGCCTTGGTCCATGGGGCTGGTGGAGTAGCTTCAAGGAGGTCAGTCAAATTGGGAATACCATCACCACTGGCCTTCTCAGACTTGGGAGAGTTAAGTGGACGGTGAGTGAATTTATAAAGTTTCAGCGACGGATCGAGCTGGCCGGATATTTCTTGTATAGCTGTAATCATGAGCCGCGGATAACGAAAAGAAAAAACTTCGTATAAAAATCAAATATTATGCATTGTAAAAATCACATATGATTTATACGGTAACTTAAAGTCACGGCCAAGGTAAAAAAGTGTGCATTATAAAAATATATAATATAATAAAAATTCAATGTCAATAGGTGTGTTATACGTATGTAATGTACTGGCTCAGCAGTTTAAATAGTTTATGATTCTCCGCAATAATGTAAATATGAAAATCTTTATGAAATGACTTAATTTTACTCTTACATGTAGTTTTTTTTCGTTTGTTACTCGAATAAATACAGTACATAAACAAACACAAAAAACCATTTAACATATCGCTCATTTGCTTCTATAACGTGACAAAGTCAAAATCTCAATTGTTGGGAAAACGCATTTGAAAGTTTAAAATTCCTGTAACTTTTTAATTATTATGCTTAGACTATTCAGCTCAATACAACAAATTAAAACGTTCTCGTTTTTTTGAATCAAATTGTATTCAGAACAATAAGTCGGTTATTAAATTTATTATGATTATTTATATCAGAAAGGGCCCTTCTTGTTGCGTTTTTCTTGTAAAAAGTGTGCAGTATTGCGTTACAAACAGATATGTACCATTTTTCTTGAAAAAAAAATTGAATAAAAATCTAAAACTTTACAAGTTATGTCGTATTGTTACGTTTTATTGATAATCAGTAATCTAAATGTATGGGCAATTTTAATTAAAACGTGTTACTGTAGTAGAAATCTTTTTTATTTTTGTATTTTGTTTTACAAAATGAAAGATATTGATGCGAAATTATTGTGTAACTTTCTCTGAAATACAAGTAATATACATATAAAAAAAATATACAATTATAACCAGACATTAATATTTTTTGTTTTACTTTTACTCACAACCGTTGGCAATTATAATATTATTATTACGACCCGCCCCGAATTCGCACGGGTGCAATCCTGATACCATCGATTTTTCTGAAGACTTTTCCATGTGTTAAATACTTGGTAGGTAAATTATTTACGACATCACATTAGAAACGTCAAAAATAACAGTATTTATTCACCTATTTATGGATGCTATTATACAATATACATATAAACCTTCATCTTGAATCACTTTATCAATTAACAAAAACTGCATCAAAATTGCAAAACGGCAAGCATTCGGCCGGGGAAAACGACTTTGTTTTATATTTTGCTTATCTCAGTAATATTAGGAAACTAATCTTTATTGCGGGTCCCGCGGTCATCCATAAATCAAAATTCAAATAAACATATTAGCAAAACAAATCACAGGTTCTTGTCTCGAGACAGCTTCTTGATCTCTCCTAAATTCCAGTAATCTTTCAGTATTTCACTATTCAAAAATTGACACTTGAAAATGCAGGTTTCCTTGCAGGATTTTAGTTGACGGGGCGGCACAGTTTTTTTGTTATGCTTTCGATTCGTAGGACTGTCTTGCATTTTTTAACTGATTTGTATTTTTTTTTTCATTAGCGGTATTTTTTACTCATTTATGCTATAAAATAAATTGATTGTTTAATTCATTTGTATTTTGAGAATCGGTATAATCTTTTCGTTTTTCTAACTTAAGTGAATGTAAAATAAAATAATGAATATTTTCTCGTACAAGATTTACTAGCTTCCTAGACCGTGATTCCATCTGAAAAATAAATTAAGTAATCAGACAACATTTTTATCATTTATAATGCAACATTGTAGCGTATTCGTTGTAAAAATGTATTATTTTTTATCAAGAATGTGTTAACTTGAGATAACCAACATAAATACCAAACATTTTGTACTTTTATTATCAACTGTAACGGAACATCTTAAATTAACCAACAAAAAACATTGTTTATTTCAGCAACAACGGGACAATCCTATGTAAACCGTAGCATGCGAATACTATTTTTACTACAATAATGACCCACATACAAATGTCCCGTTATAGCTGCAAATATAAATCAGTAAAAAAACAATAAGCTGTACTTACCTTTCAGCAAAACCGTGATACAATAAGCTGTTACGTTTTTACCGCAATCGGGCAGCAGTTTCCTTCTAAAGGGAGTAGCGACAACTGACTTAAACCGTTCTTGCATTAAATTCAAGAGCGAAAAGAAATTTCGCTAAACCGATAGTCGCCGACCTTTTCCCTCATAACTCGGTCATTTTTGGAGCTAGAAATATCGCGTTTTAGCAGCAAGTAGAGCGCGATGCGCCGGATTCTACTGTATTATTATTCCATAACGATACATATGCTCGTTAACACGTTCTTGTCGCAAATGAGCGATATGTAGGTACTTAAAATTCAGTTCCTATACATACTCCAAAGTCAAAACTATTTAACACATAAAAACAATTGAAACTCGTACTCGCTTTTATCGCGACAAAATATTTAACGTGCACATAAAACAAAAAAAACACGTTTCCTCTTCTGGGTATTCCAATGTTTACTATGTCAAGAGAATAAGTACAATAGTAGCATAATGAACTTACCTGGCAAGTATTCGTCGGAAAATATGAGGACATTGCATTTAGCAACATTTATGGAGTGAATTAACGCGTTGCCTCGTTGGTTTGTATTGATAAGTGGGGATATTGCACCAATGCGCGCACTGCCGATCCAGAGCGCTGGCATTTGGGCGCAGTTGTTGGTCATCAATCCCACAATATCCCCCTTCTTTATGCCTTCATTTTTTAGAACTGCTGTCATACGTAAACTGTAGTTTTCCACCTAAAATATAGAATTCTAACCTTGTATCTTCTTATCATAAATACAAGTCATAATGTGTTATTGACCTATGACAATTTGTTTACATCAGCCTATTGTCTGTAGTATTTCATTCTTATTAAATTGTTAAACAAAGATAACATTTTACAAGTAAAATTGATGTTCATTTGTGGCTAGAGTTAAATCAGACAGAAAAGGTCTAAAAAATGTAAAAAGCCCTAAAGTACTAGAAGAATTGAACAATCCAAATAAGTAAGTGATAAAACAGTGCATTTAGACACTAATCTACTAAATAACATTATTTCATTTGACATTGGATTTCTGAATTTACTAAAAAAGAAAGTAAAACTTCTTCAATGAGAATTGTGTAACTTGTGGCAATGCCTGTTGAATTATCCTTATGTCCTATAATGACCTCTTATTCAGCCTTGAGAACTTTAATTCATTGTTTTAATCCAAGTGCATATGTTATTTCAAGGCTCATATTAAAAAGTATTGGGTTGAAATTGTATTTGTTAATTAGAACTAATTAACAAATACAATTTCAACCCAATACTTGGATATTATATTTAAACATTAATTGATAGAGAAAATTGCAACCAAATATTATATTCTTACACAAACAATACAAAATTAAATCTTGAAATTAAATGCCATTTAAAACATTTATTTATTTGAAAAATAAAGTGCTAAGATAATATATTCTCAGTGTCTGGAGTTGCTGTTTAAAATGCATTGACATTGCAATAACACAATAATTAAATAAAAATTATGTTCTTCATTTAATTAAATGTTCATCTTAATTTAATAAATTCAAGTATTAAAACATTTTATATTTTAAACACATACAACTGAGAAGAGATTAGAGTTGTTTGCTTGAACACGCTAATCTTGGGAACCACAGGACCAACTTGAAAAATGTTTTCACTGTAGTATTTATTGAGCAAGGCTTATCTATACTAATATTATAAAGCTGAAGAGTTTGTTTGTTTGAACATGCTAATCTCAGGAACTACTGGTCAAATTTGAAAAATTCTTTCGGTGTTATATAGCCCATTTATCAAGGAAGGCTATATATCAACACACTAAGAGCAACAGGAGCAGAGCAATGCGGGTGAAACTGCGGAGCACAGCTAGTAGGCTTTATATATTATTTACCAAATATACATACTACAGTTTACATGTTATTCTATATAGTCAATTAAATACTTTTGGTATCAATTTGCATCAAAATGTATTGTAATAAAATAAATCAGTATGCACATAATTTTAACCCAACAGTTGGAATAAATATTAGCTTTATCAAAAGTAGCATAAATTAATTTATCCTTAATTTGTAATGTAAAGTTAACTGAAAATATGTTTGATACTAAATGTATGTAAGATTACACAAACCTCTCTAAAAGTCCAAACTTCATCTTGAAACAGGAAACACGGCTTTTCAGGGTGTCTTTGTACTACTTCATGGAACAAATCCGGTAGAGTTGAATTATTCTTTTGGCATTTCTTGGCAAGCATTAACACTCTTAGGTAGCACCATAGCGCTCTAAAAATTAACTTTTATTTGAATATACATGTTAACTTTGATGTATGTTAATATACTTAATCATGAAAAGATTTCAAGATCATGCTGAATAAAATATTTAAAATATATTATCAACAATATATGAATCTGGAGAAAACATTCCTCCTAGGAGTGACCTCATACTATTCTGGTATACATGTAAGGTGTATTTTATGCACTCAGTTAAAATTACTTTATAGACTTGTTACCTATAATAGTATTACAACAAGTTTTTATGCATTAAAGGTTTGCATTACCTAAGATCCCTAGGCGTAGTAACCAACGCGATGTAACACCATCTTGAATGGAAGGTAAGTAGATACAGCACACTCACAATAACAGCAACAATGGATGTTAAGAGAAAACCCAAATATTGGCACACGGCGATGAACGCCACCGCAGTACCGAGTGCAGCAAGCATCGCGACCAGTTTCCGCCACGATATACGGCGAACTGATCGACGAAAGTAGCGAAACCAAACCACTTTGATTTCCACAAATCACTGCACAAATACCGAGTTTCTTTCAGCGATAGGTAGCGCTTGCCTTCACGCAAGGTAAGGCGTCTTGAATTACACTGATAACAATATAATCACACTTCTTTTAACTACATCATAATCGTAACTGTCGTATAACGTGTTGGACAGTTAATTGTTTATAGAGATCGGTGAAGAAGCATACGGTGCAGATCGATATAAATTTGTTCAAAATCTTATTTTATATAGAGAATGAATAGTTATCAAATAATATATAACGATTTCATTTTAAATTTTCATTTGAGCAAATTGTATTAAATAGGTTTTTTTCTTTAGATTATTTTTATCAGCGAACGATCTTTCAGAATAATATAAAATGTCATCGCTCCAGAGTCCAGACGTTCCGATTGTCAACAGGACAACAGGAGAAGTGCCAACTGCCAACTGCCAAGTGGAGACAGGAGAAGTCAAAATAGTCAAATCACAAATGTCATATTAATTTAGGGACACCACAACTCACAAGGGACACCTTGTGGGGACACCGCAAAAACATCTTATAAGAATATGAAGGCGTTAAGAAGGTACTCTACACATGTAAAGTACAAAATATATTATGTATGTAACAAAACCATTTAGTAATAAATTACTTTATCTACGTATATATGTAGTACAATATGTAAATGTTTATTTGTTTAAAAATAAAAAGTATATTATACAGTTCTGGCTAAAAAGAAAAATACCTTTCTGAGGTAACTTGCATTAATGTTGACTTAGTAAATTGTATCGGTGATCCTTTAGATTACAAAATAAAAGGCAGATGGAGCATCTCAATCGTCCATCGCCCTTGTCAAAGAAAATACGAAATCAAAAACGAATACGAATTACGAACCTCCGCCAGCCGCCAGTGCTATTAATAGCGGTTCTAGTGTCATTATTTGAAAATGAATTTGCCATTTTTAGGGGTAAAACGGTGAAATGGTTAAAAGATCTTGGGGGTAGTGCTGTTGGATTTTTCGATCGTGAATGTGATTATTTATAATCTGCTTGATTCTGCCAACGCTAGACATTTTATTTTTTTTGTCCACTATACCAAGGATGCGGCTGTTTTTCAATTACAGAGCATAATGCGACTCAAGGCCGCATAATGATGAATTATGCTGATGCTTAATTGGAACATGAAACGCACCAGCAGGTTGCGCTAAGTTCAGTGTTGAAAAAAAAATATTCATAGAGTTAGCAATAATCTCATTTAATGTGTAAATAAAGTGGTATACATAATAATTGGTTGAAAAATATTTACGGTTATTTTAAGTAATTTGGATTTTGATTATTTCATTAACATTTTTTTCAATGTTTGTACCTTCATCCATACCTATATTTATTTTTTTAACACAATTTGAATTAACTTTGATTATTTCGAAAAAACTACAATGATACGAAAGCTTTAAAAATTTTTTCCAACAATTAAGAGCTAGCGCGCACGAGCAACTTTGTCTCCGCAACTATTTTGTCTCTCCCATCAATTTGTATGGGGAGTTGCGTCGCTACGTGCGCGCACTTTCATACTAGCCCATAGGTGGGAGAGACAAAATAGTTGCGGAGACAAAAAAGTTGCGGAGACAAAGTTGCTCGTGCGCGCACTGTCTTATAATTACTAACGATAAATCGATTGCACGCATCCATTCACGCGCATTACTTTTTCTAGTGCTCGATTGTGCGAAGCTTTGCTGTAGTTGGAACATGCAATATGCCGCATAATGCGCTCTAGTGCTGTAATTGGAAAACGGGGATAGTTCATGTTAGTAAGTACCTAAAATAATGGAATAGGTATAAAATAATGGAAATGGGAATAATTTTATATTTATGTCCTTTTATTTCATTATTCTATAAAGGTGAGTAGTTTATTGTCTTTGATCTACAGTTTGTTTTTTAAAACAAAAAACAGCTTTTTTTTCTAAATTCAAAAATATTAATTTTATACATGGTAACAATTAACATAAATATTAAATAATTTATCATTGTCTGTGATATTG
>CAJQZN010027073.1:0-37399 GCA_907164685.1 Colias eurytheme
TTTTCCTTCCTCAAGTTATTCTCTTTATAACTTAGCTACCTTTTTGTAGAACGCTTTTACTTGAACCAACATTTATTTACATCTGATTTTATTTATTACTTCGTTATCGTTGTTTATATTTCTTACTTAATAAGATAAAGTTTAAAATATCAATTCTTAGCTTTTACTTACTTAGTTTAATTCAATAATTTATTTTAAAATTTTCTTTCTATTTATTTACAAAGTAAATTAAATAAATCCCACTCTTCTTTGACCGTAAAAATATATTTTTTACGTTTTTGGTGAAAAATTTAACCTCAGACGCAAAGTTTTATTGAAAATTATAAAAAATCAAGTTAGATAAATTGTAACAGTATTTGATAATACATATAATATATCGAGAGTTTGTATGTGTGTGTGTTTAGTTCGTATAGAAGCGACAAATAAGTTCGATATGCTTTTTATTGTTTATAGAGATATCCCAATAATTTATTATTTATTTCCATTTATTTTCGTTGAATCATATTATATTACAAAAAGCGTACATTAACAAAGTATAATCGAAGAAAATACCGTCTTTTTGAACATATAAAACGTGCAGTCCCGGCACTCGGCAGGCAAACAAAGAGGACTCTTATAAATGTTCCTAAATCAGTGGAGCCATAACCGTTTATCTTAAAGAATACACACTTTGCCCACTTTCTTCAAAAGCCTGAATAATTTAGTCCTTTTCGAGGTTTAAAAACGAACTGCATGTCGTGATAAAGGAATGGGTCGCAAGGAAAAGGAATATTATTTATAAAAGTTGGGAATAAATTATTTTCTTAATATATTAATATTTTTACTAAGTCCCCCAATTGTCAATATAATTGACCGAATCCGAATTACGAGGACCAGCATACATAATATATGTATCTATGAAATGAGTATTAACTTGAAGCATGTTGTATAACAGTAAAGCAAATCAAATACTATGCGTGCCAACTAAGAATAGGACCGCGCTTGCTGCCAACTTCACACGAAAACTGTCAAATTAGTACTGCCAGCAAAAATGTGCGAAAAAGAATTTTCATATAATTATTTTTTATTGTTCATGATTATATTTAATTATTGTATAATCGTTATACTCATTAAAAAATACTATTTATTGAATTTCACTGATGGATTATGGATAAATTAATTATACAGGTGTGGAAACAGTATTCATAAAAAGTTAACATTTTCATAGTTAATGCGGAGATAGCAGTGACAGCGACAGCAATGAAGATTCAGAATATGACGACGATGACGCTGTGTTAAGTGGTGTTGAGGAAATATTATCCGATTGATAAAAACTGAAAATATATATATGTTTTTTTTATATACGTGCTTTTATTTTCAAATCCTACTCATTCATAATAAATTTGGCGTGAAATGTATTAGAAATTTAAACTGAATATAATTTCTTTATTGATTTTTTTGCACACCATACGCTTTGGTAATGAAGTTAGCTCGTATTACTGAACAATATGGCGTCTTGACAGTCCTATTCTTATTTGGCACGCATAGTACATATTATATTTATTAAAAACTTCAAATAAAATAGTATAAATATTTTCTTGAATATTGAAATGTTCCCAGATAATGATACAAGGGTGAACGAAGTTTCTTTACAATAATATTCACACAATCATTAATATTCTATACAGTATACATATATGTATCTTCCAATATACGCAAGCGAACGGTCAAAACTAAGTCTCTGAAGCAAAAATACTTAATCTGGCGAGCAAATGGAGCCGATGGGAAAACAATTTAGCTCAGACACCGAACTGGAGCTATTTTCCGCACCATTACATCTATCTCCTTCTATTTGCTAAGATCATAAGACTCGTTTAATATATATTTAGAAGTTATTTAAAAGTGAATTAAGCTTAAAATGGTATAGAAAGTTACATTACATAATAATATTATATCAGTCAAGAATGACTAAGTTCGATGAACCAAAACTAGTACTAGTTTCTTGTAACTCGGCTTAGTTTTTCAGTTTATCTACTAAGTACAAATAAATGACTTCATTACGAAAGTACTAAAAAATATTTTTTTTATAGAAATGAAAAATCTGTTATTTCATACTAATTACTTCCATAATTGCGATAGTGTTCAAAACAATGGCCAAACAACAAATGATTTAAATGCATTCAAACTTTAGTTGCTAATGATTAACTGAAATTAACTCATGTGCATTGGACAAAGCTTTTAACATAAAAAAGAGCTAAATGTATTGTTACTAAATCCTAGAATGCAAGCTAGCTATATTGTGTTTCAACCCTAAATTGTGCTGCGTATTTCCAAACCTATCCATACTTAGCATATAGATGAATGTGAGCACAAAAACAAATTTCACATTTCATCCGTCCATCAAGCCAAGCTGTTTGTCGAAAATTGCTTAACAAAAACTGGATTAAGCCGGTTATCGGCGACGCTAATAATAATAGTGTCCCCTTAATCCACTGTGATGGATGACAGTACCCCTTTTAATTGCCGAAGTCTACCGACGACATTTTCGATTTATATTATAATCAGTTCGATTACACCACGTACAACGAACGAATATCGTCAATCGAAAATAGATCATATCCTATACATGCTAGAGCCATAATAGCGTGAAGCCATTTTCTTATTAATTCCCGTGATAGAAGATGGATTTCTTGACGTTTGGTTTTTAATAACGCGACCCCAAAATGCATTTGCAAGGGACTCGTGGGTGAATGTTTGGGGTAGCTTTCATGCTTTTTCATATTATTTTATAAACAGAGCTATATTGGATTTTATTCCGAAATATTTTTCGGCTTTACGGATACAGAGTAAACATAGCCTTAGGCGAGGTGAAAGATTTTTGCGATATGTGGATGTCTGTTTTTGGTTCTTCTAGGTACATCGTTATTGGATATCAGGAAGTGAAAGCTTTTAAAAAACTGTATAGTAAGTTATTTTCTAGTAATTTATAGTAATTTGAATTGGTAATGCAATGTATAAGAAAGACAAATAAAGAATAAAACGATGTTTTCGTTATTCATTTTTACCCAGCGAACTTTATTACTACAGGTTTACACATTAAACATATTTGATATTACACATTAAATATCAATAGATCGTAGAAAATTATACTTTACGATATTTTTAATCCCTTTTCCAAAACAAAATAGCGAAATCAAATTATCAATCAATTAGCAGCGCAAAACGCGGCGTCACGAACATCTGCTCGTCGTATATCAAAACTGTCAAACTATACTATGTAGTTACTTTGCTCCCAATTGCCTCTTTCTGTATTAGTTTATCGAATTATATGATTACTTTATTTCTTATAATACGTTTTTACTTCGTTTTTGTACTCGAAAAAATTATCTACACTAATATTTTATGAAAATAAATATGTATATGTAACGAATTATCTCAACAACGACTCTATATTTTTCGAGAAAAAAATCAAAACCAAACATTTTTTTCTCTTCTTTTACAATCTTGAGTCAACCCGGGTGAACCTGGGGAATTGAACTAGTAATTAATAAATAAATTTCTTTATTTATAACATTAGTTTCACAAACGTTAAGTTTGTGGTTCGAACGAGTTTTCACTTGTTGTATTTTGTAAATCACCGAAAGTTGCCTAACAAGTTGACCAGACTGCGCCTGGATTTGAATATTTCAACCCTTGTGATATTGTATACCGTTTGGTATTTAACTTTTTCAACATTTTTTTGCTTGTAAAAGAACGAAAACGAGTAGTTACTAATCCATAGTACTATAATATAATACTAACTCTATGATATCCTTGATATTTTATAGAATGGTTTGTAAACATTAGCGACCTCTCCCTATTTACTTTATATTTTAACTCCGTATATTAAAATCTAACCATTTTATCACATATGCAAGAAGAATGCCGTTTAAAATTTCAAGTGACGATGTGTTCTCAAACAGTCTAACTAATGGTGTGCGATTTTAAGTTTTAAACTTAAAATCGCACACCATTTCACAAAGCAAAACATCACAATTACGTGTTTATACATTCCCAACGCATACGGAACCCGCTGTAATCCAATTGCGGCCGGCCACCACAATACTCGCTGATTGCCTGCGGAACCCTAATTCGATCTTAACTTTTATATCTTGTTGCAGTGTGTGAAACTATTTCTTTCTTTCTGATAGTTTGTGGATTAATAATGGTAAATATAATGTGTGTATAATTAATTCTATTACGCTAGTTTTGTAGAGTTAAATATTATTTTTTCTAGTGGAAATATCATGCCTTACGTTATTCTAGTAAATAGAGATTTGATTTCTTATGGATTTTTACTTTAATAGGAATAAGGTAAATCAACACAATAAGTTTTATAATAGGTATAGGAAAATGCACTTCAGCGGTAATTTATACCGCGAATCTTTCTTAAACCGAATCATGTCATAAAATATATTTATCGTATGAAAATACCTTACAGAAATGTACATTTTTCATTTCCTTGTGAATATGTTGTTGAATTGTGCTTTTAAAATTTCCTTCGACATACCGTGTTTATCTTAAACTTTTATACTAAATTTATATCGTATTTATAACAAATAATAACAAGAATAACATAAACTAAGACATACCTGCAGACACACGTCGTGACTCGTGCATCGATCTCTGATAGTTCCTTGCACCGTATTGTAAATATTTGCCCACACCCGGCTTCACCTCATCACACGAAACACACTTCTAGTGCACGCCAATACAGTCTATTATCGTATGAACTAACAATCCTACTGTTTGTTTTCAAACCTACTGCTTAACGATTGTTTAACTTAGTTAACGCTATTTTTATAACTGTTAAAGTTAATAAACGTATCGACTAAATTTAATGTTTTGAGAATAAAAAGTTCCTAATAAGTTTCAAAATTACTTATTTTAGTGCTTATTTAACATTTAATTTATACCAATTAGTTAATTCATATGACATTAAAGCTATATAGAGTAATTAATAGAATTAAAATTTTAGTTGAGTAGTAAGTAATATTATGAATAATAATTTAAATAGATACTTATTTTTAATTTAATATTTAAAAGCAGTTTCAAAATTTTGAATATTTGAATTTACGTCCTCACAAAGTTCCAATAAACAGTTATAATTTAACTTCAACTTTCACGAAATACCTACAATAAAAGTCTTTGTTTTTACGTACATTATTTTTAATACCTCTACATTAATATTAAGTTAAAACAAATTCACATATCGAACAATGAAGTTAGAATAAATCGCATGAATCACTACACATGTGTTCACAGCATGGAGTCGCGCGAGGGCGGGCGGGTCGCTCGCCGGCCGCCTAGCGAATGAGCTTGGGCGGGCGTCGCGAGGAGTTTAAACCTTGCTAGTACTGGTAGTACGTTTATATAATATGCTGTATTGGTGTAGATTTGGAGTGTTTAAAGTTGATAAAGCATAAATATAGGATATTTTGTAGGCTATTCTAAGTATTCATTACTATAGCTGTCGCATTGCTCCGCTCCTGTTGGTCTTAGCGTGATGATTTATAGCCTATAGCCTTTCTCGATAAATGGACTTTCTAATACCGAAAGAAATACCAGTGTTCCTGAGATAAGCGCGTTCAAACAGACAAACTCTACAGCTTTATAATTTTAGTATAGATTGATAAATTAGGCCTGTGTTGATTTTGACAAAACATTTGAATAAAGGATATGAACCAGTCGATTTTATTTCCACTAACTCTTTAATGCCTTTATGATGTTAATTGTTAAAAAATTATGTCAACATGTCAGGTTAAAGTGTGCCAGAGATCTTACAAATCTAAGGAGGAAGACGATAAAATGTGGATCGTGTAAAAATAAAAATATTTTCTTTCAGTTTTAAATAATTTATATTTATTTCCAAGTATAAACAATAAGATTCACATTTGATTTTCGGAATTATCGTATCAAACACATCAAACATTTATGTCTCGTAATGTTTTTGTTTCAATGATAACTCAGCGTATCTGAACAAAACAACCCAATTATTTTCAATGTTTCTCTATCTTTTAAATTCCCATAAGCCCCCACAGAACGCAATAAATACAGCATCTAATAGAATTCCGCAACAAAATAAAAAATCAAGTTTTCCTTTAAAATCGTTCCTCTCAAACATAAGCCAACAAATAACATTTTGCCAATTTCACAGACAAGCAATAAAGTGGAGGGAAAGCCGCAAGGCGTAAGTGGCGTTTAATTAAAAATCTGTCACTTACCTCCCCCCTCCCCTCGATGGCTTCCCCCCCTCTGCCCAGCTGCAAGTGCATAGTGGGGTTTATACGGATTTGATTGGCTAAATGTAGGATAATTGTGTTTTATTAAAGATTAGTGTCTAAATATAAGAACAATTAAATATGTAATTGAATTCATCTCCATGCGTAGTTATGACTGGATTTTAATCTTTTTTAGATACATGCATACACATAAAATTGCACTGTTTGAAATGACACAATTTTTAAGCCCACGTTTTAGACATTTTATTTTATAGTCACTTCAAAAATATACACATGGATGAATGTATCCCTTTTCGTAACTTAAAGGTTATAAAACCTTTAATACCTTTATCTAGCTTTATTTAGGTAATTATAAATTTATAAAGAATATATTCCTAATTCAAAATATGCCGTAAGTATTTAAAATTAATGATGCCGTAAAATTTATAAAGTAATTTATGTACCTTGCCTCAATCACGCTCCTAAGTAAATAAATTTAGTTCCATGCGCGTTGTTAAAGTCTATAATACTTTATCAAACACCATTTCCTCTGCATTACTCTTGGAAAACTTTAGTTCTGATCTACATCTTCCGTACACACTATGCTTGTTATAAAACTATATAAGATTTATAAGACACTCAGGAGTAAGGTCCTTATAATTTTAAACGTAGTGTAACTTAGGTTTAGAGAAAGTTCATTAATTCAAGAATTCTCCTATTCCCTTTACATTTGTTTTTTTTACTCTCTCTTAAATCGACAACATCGTTTATCACTTAAGGAAAATAATTCTTCATTTAACTTATAATTATGTTTTGTCGATATGTAATTTTTCAATGCGTCATTTTAAAGTACCACACTCAATATTCCCGTTTCTTATCAAACAGTGCAACTCATCTTGACTAAGAATAGAACTTTCCAATTAAAAATAGAAGGTAATAAACTAGGAGATATTAAGGCTATAATGATCAAAGCGATGTCAGTGAAGCGGTCACTAAATCGATTACCTACTGCATAGTGCATTGTCGACGTGGTTCTATATAATTATAGGTTAGCACTATGATTATATTAGGCTCGCTAGCTTCTGTCATTAGTCTGGCTCCTAGGGTCCGTAAGTACTATAATGGATCAAGTTTTAAATTATATTTTGCAAGGGATTTTTGAGAGCGTATTTGAATAGGCGTTTATCAAACTGCTAGTTATAATTTTCTTCTGGTTAAGTCACCATCGGTATTATTATGCTGTATTAGGTTTTAGACCAAATAAAATACTATTATAACCTACTATACATACGGGTTACATTACTATGTTTTCAAAGAGACAAATAAAAATTAACTTATAATTTATATACATTAACTAATAGTGATTTGTGCCTTTTGATCTTAATCTGCAATCAAATTTTCAAGTGTTCTGTAAAACAACGTAAAATATACACTGCACATGTGCTATAGAGTACAAAGTTAACGGTAGTAGTAATAAAACAGATGATATGAGCAAAGTTCCGCAACTCGCCGTTAAGAACCTACTTTCCGTGAGAGAAATAACACAAGAAGAAATAACGAAAAGTGCTACAACTGAATATGTAAAAATATTATATGTAGAGCTTATTTAATTATTTAATTTTTAATTTAACAGATTATGTACAAAAATGATATGTACAGTACATTAACATATTATAAACAACATTATAATATGTCAAGGGAATGTATCATATTTTTGTCAATTGAAAAGATTTCAAAACACATGTAACCACATCTAAACTAACTACAATAATTAAGCTCCATGTAAATCCATGCACTAAATGCACTTTATTCACAAACATTCGTTGATAAAATACAATGTTAACCCTGTATTTAATATAATCAAATACCGATGGAATACTAAACAAGGACGTAAAATTTTTATAGTCCCTTCATGTGAAGGGAGAGGGTTGTTTACGAAGTTAGTGCCTATGGTTGCAGGGCTCTATCATTTCAATGATTGTTGTAAATTGTATTGTAAAAGGTGGATTCAATACAGACAAAAACAAAAACAAATTAATATTGTATTTGTGTATTTATTTGGGTGGTAATACTGTCAATGTTAAGATGTTTACAATGTAGGATAATCCGTGAAGTAAATAAATTTGTTACCTACTGATTACGGAATTACTTATAATATACTTGATCCACTTTAGACCTTGATAATTATTTTCTATCTGCATATTTGCTTTTTGAACCAAAAATCCGCAATACCATACAAAATCACCCCAAATCACTGGACGTATCGGGCTGAAATTTAGCATGCAGGTAGATGTTAGGACGTAGGCATCCGCTAAGAAAAGATTTCCCGAAATTCTTGCGGGAACGGGGAAAAACGGGGATGCACGTACAAAGTCGTGGGCGGAAGTTAGTAAGGATATAAAAAGCAAGGAAAAGTAACGCGCTCTGCATTTTTGTAATTTAATAATGTCATGTTTACGATTTAACGATTTACAGGTGTGAATGAGGTCGCAGCTTAGCATATTGTGATTCCGATGACCCACAACGCTAATGCTATTTGAATGACTATTTTAACTGCAATGCTTTATTTTATTGGTGTTTTTAAAATGTAATATGTAGTAAGAAATTAGATAATATTATACTGTGGTTAGAAGGAAATAAGGCATGGTGAACGCACTGGTCTCGTAAGTACTTTAAATTGAGTAAGAAATATAGTAATTTGATTCAGTTATTTTTAATTTAGGACATTTAATTTCTTAGGTATTGCACGCCTCATAAGCGAAGCGTTGAGGTGGGTACTACTGTCACTTCGCGCAAAACATCTGATTTTTCAAACTTAAAATGTCTTTATGTATCATACATTGCACTTGTAAGATAATACATACACACACATATTAAGAAAAAACACTATTTTTAACATTCATGATATTTTTGATGTCATTTTTGACTGAAACTAGTTAAAAAACAGTTTAAAAAAGTTCTGTCTTGGACGTCCGTGTGTCTGTATGTGCGGAGGATTTTCTTGTTAACACGATAGCGACCGAAATACTTTACTAATCGAGTCTTTTTTTTTTCTCTTACGCTTGAGTATGCTCAGGAATAGAACCCTTTCATTTTTCAGGGTCTGATTCGATGTGGTTTAATTGTTATTAAATAAACAAAAATAATAATTAATAAATAATTATTAAAAAAAAATTATGAAGCGTGCACTTTTGGATTTTCCAAACTATTTTTTAATATGGATAGAGGCAGTTATGCTTAATGATACTAATCTATGTCTCGTATTATAATCTTTGTATTTTATTTATCTATGTATTTACAATTAATTAGTAAATTTCAACAATAAATTTATCAGTGAGTTTCTTAGAAGTTCCTTTTTCTCCATCGTGAGGTAAGTAGCCTGTCAAAGTCGTTCAACAACAAGCTGAAGACTTGAAGTCTTCCTTCTCGACTT
The DNA here is from genome assembly GCA_907164685.1 of Colias eurytheme. NCBI lineage: Eukaryota > Metazoa > Arthropoda > Insecta > Lepidoptera > Pieridae > Colias > Colias eurytheme. The sequence continues at coordinate 9,673 of CAJQZN010027073.1, forward strand.
AAATATTATCAACGACATGAGCAGAAACCGACTTTTATTATTCTTAGAAGTATATAGACTCTATCTTAAGTATGTGTACTTAACAATATCAGTGTAGATTTGAAATCACTGTGGTGTGCTTCGCTTATTACTATATTACAATAAATACTTAAGAAATTCACTTTTTCGTTTGTATTTTATCTTAACCTATTTTTCTTTTTAAATTTCGTTGCCCCTTTCAATACATTTACCTACAGAAAGACTAATGATACTATAAAGCAATGCCAAATACCTTAATAATATAATATGTATAACATATTATTAAGAAACCATAAATTTATATCTTCAACATAATTATAAATAACTGGCGGTCCGCCCCGGCTTCGGACGTGGTACATATTTCGCAATAAAAGGTAGATTATGTTCTTTCTCAGGGTCTAAAGATTGTCTGTGCCAAATTTCATCAAAATCGGTTGAGAGGTTAAACCTCTCGGGAAAGCGTAACAGACAGACAGAGTTACTTTCGCATTTATAATATTAAAGTAGGGATACTACTAGTGTAGTATTATTTATAGTCACATTTGTAGAATTAACACTTATCATTATCTATTAATGCGACAAATATATGACACGTTGTAAAAACAAACCGCAAAACACAATAAAACTATTTGTCGCTACATTTTATGGCTTGACACATTTACAACTCTAATTTCCAATGCCTAACCAACAAGGCAGTAAAATTTTACAGCCATATCGGGGTTGGGGGTTGTTTTGTACACTTATGGTGGCTACACACAGATCCACAGGCTTGACAGGTATGCATGAACAAACGTTTTCATAAAATATATTAACTATGATTAGGTATCTCGTGTTGTAGTCGTAACACGTGATAGTGAAACCGTGAAGCTCATAGTAGGTTATAAAAAATACAATACTCGTACGCGTAACAATTAAGTGAAAATCTTATTAGAAAGAGTCCAGCTGCCAGTGATTATCCTAATTTAAATATACAGACATCTAATTATTTACATGCATCAGCGGCGCAATTTCGGATATAAAAAAAAACTTAGTTATTCAAATCATTTTCATCTTTTAATTTTAAAAACCCGAATTTCAATTTTATTAATTGGAAACAATTATATAATTGAGCTTAATAATTACATCAAGCTTGCAGTATCGTGTGTAACAAGCATTACCTGCATTTAAACTACGAAAGGATAAAATCGAATTAGAGGCCTTTTAGCATTTATATTCTAGTTACATTCTATTTGCTGTCATTCCTGAGTTTTATTACGTTTTAATTTAAAGGGACGGTAAGGTTACGGGTGTCGCCAGTTTATTGTTATGGGGTAATAATGATGAAGGTCGAAATTTGACCCAGTTCAAGACTTGGAGAGGATAGTAGATAGTTTCAAATGTTTTGATACTAGGTTGAGTATTTGATAATATTTGAATGAACCCGCTGCATTGTTCTTTTAGTTTTAATATTGTGATTTTATATATTTTTACATAAAATACGTACGTTTGAAACCTCTTATTTTTTTAATATTTTTTATAATATTGTGTATGTCATGATCATTTGACTAAATGATTTGATTGTAAAATGTATTGCTGCTTTACGCAACTACTCAATGCAATAAATGGAAAGTAAAAAATACAGAACACTAGTGCCATTAATCAAATTATTTTCATAACTAAGTGCATATTTGTTATGATAAGCCAAACACAAGTATATACCATTAACGAAAGAGAAATTCGCTCGTTAAACTAACTATGAACACAATCGTTGTTTTCAAAACAGACAAGTGAGTCAATTATATAGAGAGTTTATCTTTAAGACATAATTAACCAATGATTTAGCTGATCTGTATGAATACTCTGTCATTTTTTTATGAGATATAGACCTTGGTTGCGAACCAAATATTATTTTTATTACTCAGAATCTATCGTAATGACTTTCACTAACATTCCACTCCACTTATCGGATTATATGATACATAATTATATTCGTAATTGATACGTAATTGTAATTGTAATTGTATTTTTGTATGTTTAATAATAAATAATTTGAATTTGAATTTTGAATCAATTCTCCCCTAAAAAAAAAAAGATAACGAAGAATAATAACAATTAATTGTTTTTTATTTAATAAAAATCCATATAATTATATAAAAGAAACTTCATATAGCTTGTATTTATCTTAAATTCGTGGTAGGTAAACACTCTCAAATCCACGTAAGAATATGGCTCTATACGTATTAATATATAGACATGAAAAGTATCCACTATCCTGACAACTTGACAGAGCTTTCAAGACCAGCCTCTCTGCTGCTAATTGCAGAACAAACAGCAGATGTACATCTTCCCAGCACGCAATATGGCGTGTCAACAATCCCAGGGCAGATGCTGCGTCACACGGGATTAGCGCGTGCTCTGAGATTAACATAATAAATGGTTTACTGTACTCTATGGAATGCATTGTTTACTATTGATTTATGCAGTGGAATCCATACTCACGTGTTAGACTATTTTTCAAATATAAAATAAACGCGAAAGTACACTTTCTTTCTGTCAATCTGCATAAAAGTTTGTATAAATATAAGTGATAAATATCACACTACACAGATTTAATATTTGACAAATTAGGAAATAGGCAAATTAATTCTGTAATAGTGAAAGATCGACCAAAATCGACATTCACCGGGGTGATAATCAGATTAGAATGAGACCTATTTTATATAATAAATTTAGTCTGTTAAAAAATGTATTAACATTGGATTTGCTGGAAAAATCTTGATAAGGATATTTTTAATTAATTATGGTATGATACGGTGAAGGTATATGGATTATTTGCGTTGCACTAAAACCTGAAGTATATTCGAACGAAGTGGGAGCAAGTAATTTAAAGAAGCTATGAGAAATTATAAATCTAAGTATTTAGATTTTATCTCTATCCTTCTGTAATTACTTCATATTTAGATAAGATAGAGCGGGACAAAGCAATGATTAGTTCGTTAAATTGACATGTCATAGGGTGCAACTATAAGCAGCAGTAAAATCTAATCTCCAGCTATAAAAATAAGCCCCCGTTAAACCGCCGCTAACAATCGCAGTGTGTTTAAACTCTAGTTTACTTTACCAAGTGTCACGTGCGAGCAATAAATTAACACGAAGATATGAAAATATTCGTTCGTTTTGTAGATTGCGGAATATGCGAATGTTTTTTATCTTCCTTTAAAAACCAAGGGTAAATACTTGATGTGTTTATAATTGTGTTGCAAATGATGCGTAAAGTATAAATCACAAAGTTGACATACTTTGTGGTTACATATAGCAGAAATTCCCGAAGGGATGCTGAATGTAGAGCCACATAGAGCACAGGCGTGAAAAATCTTTGTAAATTTTGTTTTATGTTAATAAACATTTCCTATAATATTAATCACGTAATAAATGTTTAAGAGTAGAATTTTATCCTTTTAACTCTATCCTATTTTATTGACAAAAAATATACCATGCATCAGTCAAGACTTTATCTTTTTAGGTGCAGAAATTACCAAAATCGCTCCAGTATTTTCTAACTTTATTTGACAAACAGAAACAAAACCAAGCATCCCCTTTTAATTTTAATTACTATAATCGTAATTTATCCGGTCACTCTTTTGAAAAGAGCGACAGTACAATTCTCGAATATTCGCCACATGCCTTTTGCGTGAAAAAAAACATTACAAAATGAGTTTTCCGCATTGTAAGCGGTCGCGCTTTTTATTTCGACCTCTTTACAATTTTAACAGAGGTGCTTGAATGGTTCGCCTTGTGGCCCCTGAGTTGGGTGTCTGTGCGGTTGGAAAAATGAGGACTTTGTTTTTGTTGATATGTATGCAAGCGACATTGCACAGAATAGTTAAAAAAGTAGCCTTAAAATTTCGTGTAGACTTTAAAAGTGAATATGAACTTTGAATTTTAATGAAACTCCTTTAAAAGTATCTATAAATAGATATAATTATCATAAATTTCAGATTCAAACTTATGTTACATTTTGAATTTTATTAATACAAGTGTAGTAAGTATATGAAACATAATTACAACTGACATTGATATCTTTACACCTTGAAAGTAACTTTTTACTAACAGGTAGAAAATTATTTCGGGACTTTTCCTATATTTTCACAACTTATGCTCACCGAGTCTTGTGAAAGGCGATTGTGACCGTCACTTGCATTATGAACAACCCGAAAAGTCTTTACAAATCCAATTCTAAAGTCGCGGCACAACTTACTAATGACATCTTTTATTTTCTATATTATATGTTTTAATAAAACATTTAAAACAATAGCGGTTGGTGATGCTTGTTCGTATTATTGGAAAAATTATTTAGTTTCAGATGGTTTCGAATAATGAAATAATATTTTATTTTAGTTTTGCCAGTCTGTTATCATGATGATTCATGAATAAAAAAAATGTGTGCGTGTACACACGTAAGAAGTGAAACTTCTTTATGACCTTATTTTTCAAAAAATAATTTACTATATGCAACTTTATAGAAATACGTCGAATCACGCGTGGTAGGGATAAGAAAAAAATGGCGCGTAACGGAAAAAATGTCACGCGTAACGAAAAAATTTTACACTAAATTTTTTTCCAACCCCGATAAAGAAGTTTCACTTCAATAATTTATGAATATTTTATGTATTTTCGTTGTAATATGTATTTGTATAAGCTACAATGTTCACTCGCGGACGAACTCGCAGACAATATTAAGTATTTCCATAGCCTATATGTTATTCTGATACTCAGCTACATCCCTGCCAAGTATTATCAAAATATGTTCAGTGGTTTTCCGTGAATGAGCAAAAAACCATCCTCACACACTTTCACGCTTATAAGTAAGATATATATTTATAGGTAGTAGATAATTCCCAAAACAGTCGATATCCCGGGGCCGCAATCAATCAGCCGGGATCAGCCCGGGGCACCTTGCAGTTGGCACTAATCAAGCGCATTTGTTAAGGGACCTACGGGCCCTTAGCCTTACGCGATTATACGATTACGGGTTTTTCGTAGTATGAAGGGAGTTTAAATGTCTACTAGATAATGTATTTAGGTAACATAATCAGCATCACTCAAATCTAGTCAATATTGATATAACACACTGGCCTCTATCAAATATTAGAGAAAAAACTTCTTTCTTATTTATAAACTATACTTTACTATAATAATTTGTATGGCATATATTATAATTAAAGGTTAATTTAAATTTAGTATTTAAATACTTCAGAACATTACATTTATTAATTGTAATAAATAAATACGCAAAACAATCACACGTCGCCTAATACATTTAGCTAAAATTTAGATATTTTTACTTTGTATGTATTTAGCTGCTAAATACATTATACAAAGTAAAAATATCTTTCGAAATGCAACTTTTACAACAGTTGACAAATAACTTCGAAATCTAGTTCCATAACACCAAAGTTTACTAACACCGCAATAAAAATTCCTTCTACCGTTTCCCAAACCAATAGGCCTCACATTCAAACATGTAGTGTAAACAGCAAAGCAATCAGGCATCCCGGAACCCGGGACCGTCCCCCGGGAACTGGGATTAATCCCATTTCGCGATCGACGTGTCGCGAGCCGATATAGCAATCAATTTTTCAAACCAAATAAATTTGCATGTTGCAGTTTTTTTTTTTTTTGGCTTTCAGCTTTATTTAATAATAGTTTGATCATTATTTGTGTGACATGATATTTTAAATATAATTCTTTGCACAATGTTTCAGTAAAGCTAATAATAATATGTACTTAACCTATTTTTGTGGTTATTAAAAAATGTGCTAAATATTATATAGGCATGCATATTTACCGTTCACACAAACATATTACATTATTAGAGAAACATAAATATGGTTTTATTGTATAGTCAACTATTTCGTCAGGTATTTAATTGACTTACAATATCTTAGCGCTCTAGATGTATAAAAAACGTAATAGAGTTACAATAACGATATTATTTTATTAAATATCTTCTTATTTAACAATACTACCATAAAAATAAAACACACTATACTTTTAATTGTCTATTTCACAGGTACATATGAACCAAAATAGATATCCATCCAACCCCAAGTTACTGTAATTCATTTTGCAGCCCCTACGCTGGTCAGCCACCAGGGACCTCCCGCATCAGGCGTTATGGATTTGACAATTTTCCGTTGCCACTATTATATCTTGTTCCTTTGAATTTGTTGAAGTCAATGGAATTGTAAGAAAGGCTTACTTATATAGTCAGTAAAGGCTTTACGTTATAAATAATTGTATTAGAGAATTAATGGTGTTCGCTTTAAGACGAATTAATTTTTAATATTGAATATTGTAATTAGTTATGTATTATAATATAGAAATTAGTAATTATGAACTAAATTAGTGAAGACTTAGTTTAACTGCAAATGCAAAAACTAGAAATACCTAATATGTGGTATATGTATTATGTACGTATCTTATGCTTGTATACGTAGCTTAGTATATTATTATTAGTCTGTGCTAATGCCTTAATAAAGAAATTTATGTGATCGTCCTTAAAAACTCCCCAATAGCCAATATTTTGCAACTATTAAACACACCCCAGCATTCAATACATTTATTCTACCGTATTCACCATTAAATACTTTTCGCATTTATAATATTTAACGAACATCTATCAAATAGTTAGTGAAGCTGTCCAAACGCATAACTACTCTCAGGTGGAAAAACTTCGCGAATCTTCGAGTCGGCTCCAACTTTGCTAAATTTGAAGTCGGGAAATTTATTGAAGTATTTGTGAATAATATTTGGTATGACAACTCTGCTGAGGACAAGTTCCTTAACTTTGCATTATACACGTATTCACTCTCTGTTGAAGTTTCTCATGGAGCAGCCATTTTATACGAAGGTGAAATTTTCATTTTAACTCAATTGATATGAATTAAAACCTTATTTGTGCATTTGCATACACTCTATTTGTTTTTATTTTTAACGTGTATTTCACCTCACATTCAGGTCAAGGAAACGTTAGGTATAGATACATTATTACAGTTTTGTGAAAAGTGTATTTTTCAAACCTCTTGTATTCGTACCATAAATATATTTCATGTCACAAATATTCGGTCATTCGCACCATACAATGTCCACTGGAGAGAAAAACAAAACAAGATTCATACATACACAATCTTATCGAGTTATCGACGGCGATTTCGAGCGACAAAATTTATTCGAGTGAAAAGCGTGAAATCGATATCGGAATCGGCGAATCGTAATCGAAATCGGGATCGTCGATGTATCGCATTTTTATACCGATTCGCATCGAGTGGATCGTACGAACGGGTGCTCATTCATAATAAAATAACTAAGTACCAGCGACGTTTTATAGAACATTTCGCGTGGAAATTTTTCGATTTTTAATCCGTTGAATATTTTTAGTTTGTGCTTTGCGGAAATCACTTTTGAATATTGGAACGGCTTGTTATTGGAATGAAATAAATTATGTTATACTTCATAGTGGGTCAACTTTTGATGTTATTTCACGTTCAAACATTATATAACTTTTTGAATTCTAGTTCTGAAATCTGAATATGAATTTAAATTAAATTTATATCCAAAACCAATGAATATTTAAAAGTTTATAGTTTCACAAAACTTGTATGTTTCTGTTAGGTACATTTTTAAAAAGTTCAATTAGTGTACGTTATGATTCACTCTAGATAAAATATTACACAAAGTTGCTTTGAATGATATCAAACTAAAGTCTTTTGAAGCTAGAAAATTACCTACTCTTATATAAAAGAAGAATACCAAGAAATTTCAATACTAAAAGGTACATCTAAATTGTAAAGTAAATTATAAAACCTTAGCAGTACCTATTTATCCTCTAGTATGGACGTATGTGTGTGTGACATGAATAAGTGCACACATAGGCAGCTTCATAGTTCATAGTAAGAAGCTCTCGCAATTAAGACGGGTGTCCGATGCATTAGGTGCATTCTAGCGGACTGGGGGGGACGGGGCTACGAAATAATGGTTCAATATTTAGTATGAGGAATTTAAATTGTGGATATGTACTTAGAATACATATATAAACTGACGTCTAAGGTTATATGATAGTGTTTTGAAATACAAATATCTACCCGAGAGAATATAGCGCTAGAATTTATACCTAAACAAGCTTTGTATAATTCTAGTGTGGAGTCAGTTTTGTATAGTTCAGTTTTTATCGAAGAAATCAAAGCCAAAATCATCATCTGAAATAATAAACTTGAAATAATTTTAACGGCCTTCCATTTATTCTGATATTGTAGAATATTCCATTATTTACCTATTATCTTAAAAAACGCACATGCCACAAAATGCTTTAAATTCGTCGATGCAATTTGAATTCGATTCGTAGTAAGAAATTTCTTATAAAACTGCCAATTGCAAAGAAATCTTTTGTACCGATTTTTTCTTTTACTTCTTTATATCATGTAGAGTTAACTCTACTCTACTCTAACTGTATACAATTAGGTTTTACTAATTACCTTTCCTTCACATACGCAAAATGTTAATGAACAATCTGCCCCGGGAGGGACCAAATCGCTCGTTCCGTGGCCCCGGGAGGAGGGCGGTAACTCACTTATGCACGGAGCGGCGCTCTCTCATCCAATTTGTAACATTTTATTGACTGGAGATTGCAACAGTCTCTTAAGATCGTAATGTTGAGTTCGTGCAGGTGCTTTGTGATTCCGTCGATTATTATTCATTAATTTTAATACTTTATCTAACATTTATTTGTATAAACGAAGCATATTGATTTTAATAAAAGTTATGTCAGTTATTTTCTCTGTGATATATCATAATAATTATGTAAATTTTGAGAAGAACGAAGTTTGTGATGTGCACAACTAGAAAAGAACATAGGCAAGGAATAAATTCCTAAATATTATATAATTTAAATTCTAGCTTTAAGTAGAGTTGACAAAATTGACGTTGTTCAACTCTATTCTATAAAAATGTTGAAATTAGGATAATCGTATTGTCTCTCATGGTGATAGAAACAAAATATTCAGAAAATCCTACAAATAACTAAATCACAAATGTTCAATACGCATTATCATTTCTAAATACATATGTATTGCCAATTTTTTCAAGAACGTAATCCAGGCTATGCAAAAGTATACCTATATAGTCGCTATACATAAACAATTATCGACATCGAAATTACCATCCAAGACATCAAGCATCAATTGCACTATTCCAATTACGCGGATCGTGACGTCACCCGACGAAGCTTATCCATGCCTGCTTGTGACGTAATTGCGTGACGTAATGATCGTAATGGACCTCAAACTGTGAGCGTCCCTATGACACTTTACTTGCAACTTGAAGCATGGACAATAGTCATAAAATGTTATGTTAACGGCACAGACTAATAATAATATACTATGTTAACGGTTAAAAATGATAATGATAGTTTGAAATTATTTTTGGCCAGAATAACAGAAGTACTCTTACACTATTGTGGTAGTACCTCTCTGTAAATTCCTTATCGTTTTTAAATAGGGCTCTACCGATTCCTTTCGTACTAAATTTCTACATATTTACATATTTTTACATAATACTTCAGAGTATATAACATCTAGTAAATCAATAAAACATAGCTAGCGTACTGTCAAACATCAATAAAAAAGAGCACTATATCGCAAAGGCCAGCAGCTGGGTCACAAAGCCGTTAGCCCCTCCAAGATTATTTACTATGAGACAGTATTACTGGCGGTTAATATTTGCAGAAGCCTGGCGAGTGTCAACACGCAGGAGACACAATATGAAAGCCGCCGGCGATTCATATGAATTTTATATTTGTACAGGACATAACGGCGCGTGCACACTAACCACTTTCTGACACTGGAAAGAATCAGCCAAAGGGAATTGAACTTGTAATTGCGCTGAGTGAAATGCCCTTTATTTCGACACCTTTCTGTTAATGGTAGACTGTTTCTTTGTATAAACATCTTAAGCGGTCTCTTTTGTTTTTATTAATTATTTTCATTTTGATAAATATAATACAGCCATAATTTTTTGAGAAATTTAGCAGCACTTTTAACTTTTCTTTCTTATTCGTATCTACAGACTTATTTTGTACAGGTTTTATAATATTAAAAAAGCAAATAAAATACACTTGAAAATACCTCCCTGATGCAATATAAAAGTAAGTACTTAACGTTTATATAATATGTTATATACCTGATTAGTGATTGAAACCGTTTAACTTATATGCTATTAAACTCAGTGCTATGAACGTAACCTAAGTTTATTTGCGCGGACTCATATGTACGGGCGCAGTTCGTTTGAAATAGGCGCATGATCGAATACTGTATTGTCACAGAGACTGTGCTCGGCGAAATTTTAAGTGAGCATTGCTTTAAATCTAGCCATTCACAGGTCTGGCACAAACTGGATAGGTTTGCACGTCATTGAGTGCCGAACTAGCCCTTTTGTGAAATAAGTGGAAAAGGGAATTGGTTTTGGTGTTTTATGTATGGTTCAATGACGTGTCTGGTAACTGTCTGGTGTTATACTTCTATTGTCTATTCAATTGGGTTTTGTGAAACACCAGCGTATTGATAAATAATAAAAAACTGCTGCTTTTTATTCCTTTACTAGCGGTCCGCTCCGGCTTCACCCGTGGTACATATTTACGCTTTCTCTCTATAAGAACCATCCTCGTACTTCAAGGAATCTTATAATCCAGAATTAATGAAATCGGTTCTGCCGTTCTCGAGTTTTGCGCTTACCGACACATTTAACGATTCATTTTAATTGTATAGATTGTTTTATTTATTCTGTATAATAGGCTGAAAAAATTAACAAATAAGACTAATATGTTTTAAATGTATACTTCATATCTAACCACATAACATCTCAAGTCGTGTATTCCCACATAAACTAGAAGCAATCCCGCCAGGCGTCGACAAATATTGACCGATCGAGTGACGATGCAGACACCCTCGGGCGATGGAGTGCAAGAGAGGATTGTCAAATTAAGCCTATATACTTTATAGGATCGTATGTGTTAGAGGGACTGGTGAGTTCTTTTTCAAGTGATAGAGTTAGATATTTTTTTAGGTAATTTGTAAAGATGAACGTTAGTACATTAGTATCTCAATGGATGAAATATACTGTAACCTTATATCAATTCTAGCTTCCGCCCGCGACTCCGTCCGCGCGGATGTCGGTCTTCGCGTGGATGGTTTATTTCTCCATTTTGAGTAACTCTGACAATAACATCTTATAAATATCTATTGGACTCAAATACGGCTAGGCCTATAATAATACCCAACGTGTGTTCGCTGTTCTACAGAACAACGTCTATGGATAAAACTGAAAAATTAAGATTATTTTTTTCTTCGTATTTTTTCAGGATAAAAAGTATCCTATTTTACGCCCAGGATAATAAGGTATAATTATACCAAGTTTCATCGAAATCGAACCGTTAGTTTTCACGTGATGTCTTCACATACAGGCAGACAGACAGACAGACAGACAGACAAAAAATTTTTTAATCACATATTTGGGTTTGGCATCGATCCAGTAACAGTGCTATTTATTTTTCCAATATTTTCAATGTACAGAATTGACCCTTCTACAGATTTATTATATGTATAGATAACTAGCGGTCCGCCCCGGCTTCGCCCGTGGTACATATTTTAGAGAAAACGTAATTCTCTACATAAGAACCATCCTCGTACTTCAAGGAATATAATAAAAAAAGAATTATCGAAATCGGTTCAGCCGTTCTCGAGTTATGCGCTTACCAACACATTTTGCGATTCATTTTTATATATAAGAAGATATAAGTAGTAAATATTTTTCTACTTACTTATAACTTAAAAAAATATGTCACTCACAATTATTATTAACAACCTAACATAAACTTACAGTAGGTATTTATAAAAACTTAAAACTTGTTAAATTTTATACACAATGATGTATATCTTTTTATTTACAAACAAATAAAATTTCTACGCAATACATTATTCGTTTCACCAAACGTATGTAATACAATTTCATAAATGTTATAAAAATCACTCACTTAAGCATGTTCATTAAAATAAACCCTCTTTTATTTCCTTTAAATTTCAGTTAACTCAGAGCTATGAAGTAAATAATTTCAAAGTAAATGTTATCAGTTCGACTGGAGCCAGATAGATATCTATAGATAATTCATTTAGCATTCCCGAGCGACGGAACACCTGCACTGATTAGATTTTATCCCAGCTTCACATTTCACCCTTATTTCAAACGCTATAAAGTCGAAAATACATTCGTCACTAAAGTGCAATAAATTTAGTAGAATTAGCATATTGACTTAGTTGAAATGAATGTGTAATTCAATCAGAGATTTAATTCTAATTACCTCTGCTTTAAAGCGAGAGATTTAATGCGAATTTATTGAACTATTTCAGTTTGTTAACGTGTCTTGCAGTCATAAAATAGAGTAAGGATTTCTACGTAGATTGTATTTACTTCTTGTCTATCTGTTCTCTGTGCTGTTACATAAAATGAGTTTTACAACGTTTGCTAGTGTAAAAATATTAAGGTTAAAACAAAATCATTGTCCTGATTTCTTGTTTTAATTAAAAATCCAAAACCCGCCAGCAGGGGCGACACAAAGCGACAAGCCAAACTCACACGGCCTCAACAATAGCGTAACAATCCTCTTGCGCTAAATAGTCGAGTAATAAGCATTACAGCCTGTTCAAAAATTCAGGCACCGGAAGCTGCGGTCGCCGCCACATGACGCTGACCCTCCAAGTAAATATCGACCCTATTATAACGCAAATACACCCTAATTTCGAGAGCGTGTTTGCATAACTCCGAAATGAACACAACTATTCTACAATGCAAATACGATGCCCCTGAAAAGATTCAAACCGAGCTTTATCACGTCTAGATACGAGTTACTGCGGGGCGAATGCTTAAAATATGCAATTTCAGATATTTCGGCGTCTCGTTGACTTAATGGAATTTGTGAGACAACGGAATTTTTTAAGTTCACACAGACGGACGGCGGCTGTTCCGTTGACTTTCAAATTGCGCGATTTTCATAAGCGACTTCATTGAAAATTATATGTTCCTTTTATATTAAAGTATAATAAGCTTTTATGAAGCCTTTATGCTTAAAATATACAATTTAGAAGTTTAACGAATTCAATGAATTAAGCCTCTACTTAAAACAACACATATTACCGTTTAAGTTATTGTAATAACCGATTTATAAGAAAGTTATTTATAGATAGTAATACTCAATACTGCAGCTAAAGTGTAATTACAACATTATCATATTACACTTTACAAACGATTATTTACACTACGTTCGTAGCATCAGCGCTACGGGACGTAGCACTTCTACGGGCTACGACACGTAACTATATAGCAAACGATCGAAAACTGAAAACACTATGATAATATTTGTGCACTCGTATGTACCTATAATTGTTTACTTCGCAGATATCTTGGAGGATGTTTTTTGCGCTGGTATCAGCTGATGGGAACGGGTACCGCGCCAATATCCTTGATGGAGCTCTTGATACGTGTACAGTCGCGAGGAAAACCCATTTTAAATTTATAAGTACGATTATTATTTAATGTTAAGAGCCCTTAGTGTGCTTTACTATTTGTATGTAATATAAATGAGACTACATTAGGTTGGTAAAAAGCATTTAATTTCCTTACAAATCTCGTTCATTAAAGCTTATTAAAACCATGTTTACATTCGTTCCATATAACATTATGTAGAGCAACGTAACGTCATCTTCATGAAAACAACAATTTATCATAAAAACAATAGCGTATAACATATTATTGTCGTATATTTCCCATTGATGCTGGAAGTAGGTCAAACTCGCGCACGGCGTGTTAAGTGAGTGCAAAATGTTTCATTATTGTACGTTTTTTAATTTCTGTGTGTATTTTTTTCCATTGTTTAAATGAGTAACTGCGTAATATGTGAGTCTGGTGTGGTGGTTTGTGGATTAGGTTGTCTCGTTAGAAACAAATGTTTAATGCTTTCTCATGTGGAATAGGACTTTAATTAAATTTACTTAGTTATATAAAACATAAAAAGATTTTAGTTCTGCTTTTGAAGAAATGTTTTATTTTGTCTAGTTTTATTTTGCCTGAAATCCCCGTTACGATCTTTCAGTCGAGAAACTGTTGGATCGTGACTATGCATAATATTAATGTTATTGTGAGGATTATCTGTTCATTTTGCGACAGAGCTGCATCACAGCAGTTTCGAAGGATGATTATATTTTCTGGACTTACTTGATATTCAACCGTCTTTTTTGACAGATGGAAGACTCTTGCTTTGTTATATTTTTTAAGTGTGAAATAATAATTACCATTGCAATTATCGAAAGTAGAAAGTTTTAATACTGTGTTGTCAATATTGTTTAAGGGAAAATAGCAACGCTTTACTACAGCATTCATATTATGTAATTCGATGAGTAAAATAAATATTTGTGCTACGCTCACGCCATCTTCGTAGAGTTTTAATATGTATTACAATAAACAGACGTATGTTCAAACTCAAACTATTATATGCTATATAAAATATAATTTTATTGTTGTACTATATTGCTTTATTTCGTTGCGATTTCTATATATCTTTTCAAAATATACATAAATAAAGATCCAACACACAACATAAAATACCTACAAAACTAAATCCTTGAAGTAGCACGTAATAATGAAGATAAATATCATCCGTGTTAATCCCCTGAATAAATACATCTCAATAATTAATCACGTGGCCTTATCTCGACCATTAGTATCCAGCCCTTCAAATATTGATAAATGATACATGATATGCACTTTTCGCCCTCACTGTACAAGCAAGTTTTTACTTTTAGCGGAGGTGTCGGAGTGTACCTTTCACATATTGCTGTGGGCTCCATGGGGAGCTCATATCTTGAGGTGTAGTGTAAGAGCTGCTGGTGGTTTTGGAAGATTTATTATTATGGATATATTATTTTGATTGTATATAAGCTAAATTTCATGTCAGTGAGGTATATATTATGTAACATTGGTAAATCTTATTCATATTAATATAGACGTGAAATAAACTGGCACTACTTTAATTTTTTTATGAATTAATTGATATTGCAGGTCAACTTATAAAATTCATAGTACCGGTCAAATGTGGCTACTTGACCACATTTTTTTACTTTTTCTTAGCTAACTTATTTATATTAAACTTTTATTAACATTTTATGATTTGTTCATGTCATGAATGATTTCATCATTCACTTTTACTAGGTATTTCTTTAAAATATATTGAATCTGACATTATTTACAAATAAACGTAATACAGGTCAAGTTGACACTGATGTGGTATCTTGACCTTGCACATCAGTTTTCATAGGTAGATGCTTAACATTCTTGTTTTAGGCTAAGTTGCTATTACTTTTTAATTCTTCGACTTTTTAAATATTGCAGCCCGAAGCTTTACAATAAACTGTTAGGCTCTGGCTACCTGGTCAAGTTGCCACGGGATTTGTAATGATTTCATACAAAGCATTACATGTCGGATAGGGTTGTCACAAACAAGACACAAATTTTAATGAACTATTTATTTATTAAACTAAATTTAATACATATGTATATGTATATTACTTAATACTTATAGGTATTTATTAATAGATAAGGAACCATTTATTTTTCATTAGAAATATGCTAAATCGTTGTCATCAAAGAGAGTATAAGTATCTGGATTGTCCGAAATTTGCAGCAAATTTATTGATTTTACTATGCAAAACTCGAAACAGATAAAAAAAGGTAAAAATGCATTCACGTTATTTTTTGTGTCAACCCTAGGCGTCGGTCAAGTTGCCACGCAGCGGTCAATGGCAACTTGACCTAACCTGAGGCATCAATGCCCAAGCAAATATTTCGACACATGAGCCTAAAATTGGATAGTTCCCACTGTAAAATCAATCTCTAGGGTTTATTACACAACATATCAAAACTGTACTCACCTGAGATGTGCAGTTTAAGCTCTACAAACATAATAATACTGACACCGGCAAAAGATCCTTAGTTACAGTCACACTTCGATACGTTATATTGCGAGAACCAACAGCGTTACCGCTTTAAAATTAAAATATGTTGCCAATTAATATTTTAAGAACCTACCAACATCGATACGTTAGGTCAATTTGCTTTCAATTCTACAAAATTTGATATTTTGTTGTTAAACGGAAGGTGTGGTCAAGTTGCCAAGTAAAGGTCAAGTAGCCACATTTGACGGTATTTATAATAATTATTGCCCATAGTTGTATGTGAAATTCTTTAAATCAATCAATTCAAACGATAGGTACAGCTTTACCTTTTTACCTAAACAAAAACTATTTTATACGTCTAATTTTCTCTAATAAATATACACTTTTCATTCCGCATAACTACATTGAAAGTAAACTGATATTATTATTCAGCAATAACTTCGATCGACAGCTCTTACACTAAAACGTAAATACTGTAGATATGACTGAGCAAGGTGTATCGCTAAAATGATATTTCGTGCCCTACTGAACAAATTTTTCTCATATATTCGTCTCACACTATATAGGTTTAGATTTTCCATCTTCTGTGAAGATATTTTTTGGTATCACAGAAATTTTAGTATGCGGAATATCACTTACATCAATATTCAATACTCTCTTCCGCAATCTAAGAAATAACCTAAGAAATTAATACATTTGCGTAGAGCCCAGGTAGGTATTACATTTAAAAAAACACATATTTTTTAGGAAAACCTATTTATATTATCAAATCTATATTTACTTATTCTAGCAATTGATTAAAACTATACATATATAACCTGTAATAAATCACAAGCATAATAATACAGTACATAAAATGTACATTAGCATATATAAAAAAGCCTCAACATCGTTCGAATCCTGCGGGAATGAAGACGCGAGGGAATCCAGGGAACAATGCAAATATCATGCAAATTGTTCCAGCTACCATAGTATAAAGAGAGAAGTAGACCGACTCCCGGCGTTTAGCAGCGCACGGTACCTAAAGTCGCGAGGCGCAGGGTTGACACATTGATATTTTAAATAATTGTATGAACAAACACCGACCGCTCACAGCAATGGCGCGGGACCGGTCCATGAGAAGGAACCGAGCGGCGTTGTGTGCGTGCGTCAAACTTGCATACGTACATGAACAGGAGGCGTGGCCTAGCACTTCGCGTATATACAAACTACGCGATGTACCTTTGTTAGAAGATAACTTACTTTTCTCTTTATACTATGCAGCTACCATGCATTAAACACATTTGTACGTAGCTATCCGCATTTAATCGCACGAAACTTTGTCGATTAATTGCGAAATAGTAGCGACATAGCATAAAATGTTTATGTTTTTATTTGTGATTGATAGCTTGATGAAATGTTTTTAAGTTGCCATATTTTTAACGTTCAGTCATCTTGGGCAAGAATATCATATTATTATTTCTGTATGATTGGTAAACAAAAAAAACACACTTTCAAATTGTCACATTTTACATGTTCTAATCAATACAATTGCCTTTTCTACGTGTGCACAAACGATAGGAACTGTGGACAGGATTTCGTTTAATTTTGGCAAAGAGAAAATTGAAATTACGTAGTCAAACATATCATTTTAGTAACCATATTTAATAATCACTTATTCCAGCAACTAAGTAAATGTACCGTAGAGGAAATTTAAATTTGTATTTGGTGAATGGACACGAGGGACGCGTCAGGAAAGTTAACAAATTTAATTGCATCTGTTCCGAGTTTTAATTAGGAAAAAAAGGAACCTAGAATACATTGTATAGCTTACGCGTATAAACATGCAAGTATAAATATATTTTTTTTTTTGACTAATTATAAGTAAGGGAAGATGGTATTCGGAAAATAGCAGGTCCAACGTAGACGCGAAAGGCCAGGGACAGAACAGAATGGCGATCTTTAGAGGAGGCCTTTGTCGGAAGACAAGTTGAGGAGTAACTACCGTTTGCCGAACTAAAATCACTTAAATATAAATTGTTGAGTAAAGTATAATTAGTAGGGGAGACCGGGTACAAAAGTAACGGTGGGTCGAAAGTAACATATGCTCTCTAGATTTATCCAATGGGCGAACACCGCTTAGCCTCTGTCAGGCGATAGCCGAAAGCGCCCCCCTTAATTTTATTCATTCGCCGCGTGCGCCACGCGCTGTTAGGCTGTGTGACAGGACGCAACGTGTTTTCACGAATCAAAAGTAAGATTTTCGACATTTTTTTATTAAACGTTTACGTAGTCTTAAAAGGATGATAGAAATCTGAATGTTTGCATATCCATTCTTGATTAGAGTAATTGTACATTGCTAATAATCATTTTTATGTAGCACGTTCCGTTTTAAAGTTTTGTTACACGTCTTGGCAAAAATATAGACGGGTACAAAAGTAACATAGCCCTATGGGTACAAAAGTAACAAGTTATTTTTGTCCCATTATGATTATGTATGTTTTATGTACATCTTTACTTCAACAGAATGCCGCGACAACGCATTAGAACTACTGATCGAGGAATTACCGACACGGCTGAAGAGCTTTTGAAAGATAGTGCAACAATTAGAGGCCTTGCAAAAAATATAATATTTGCCATGTAACATTATATAGATTTATAAAAAAAATAAAAGCCGGTAATACTAGTGCAGCTACCTTGCGTCGATCGAGATTTACTAATAACAAGTAAAGTAATCTACGCGACTATTTAATCGAGTGCTCTGCAATTTATTTTCGGTTATCTCCATCAACGAGCATAATGTGAATAATTTTTTTTGATAACCTTGCTGATGTATTGGGAAAGGTACCAATTTGAGCCAAAAGATATTTGGAATATGGACGAGACAGGGGTGACCACTATCCAAAAACCTAACAAAATTGTAGATTAAATAAAAAGGGATTAAACAAGTAGGTGCCATAACCTTAGCAGAGCCTGGAAAATTAGTAACTGTTGCTGTTGCCATTAATGCTCTAGGAGAACACATCCCCCTTTTTTCGTATTGCTGAGGGTCCTGTTGGTTGTGCTGGAGCTGGGAATGCTAGTGGATGGATGCAGGATGTAGAATTTTTAATTATAAAAGTATGATTCCCTTAATTAATCTCATTACTTAAACTAAGAATATTTTTTTATCGATTTGTTTTGTATTATATTTGTAAGTATTATATTTAAAATACAAAGGTTGATATGTGTTATTAATACAAAGTCTTTAAACAAATAATTTGTTGATTTACCATCATAATATTGTATTAATTACCAACCCCTTTATCTTGTTACTTTCGACCCACGACGTGTTACTTTCGACCTGCTTACGGGGTCGAAAGTAACAACTGACGATTTTTTTTTAAATTTCGTTTATTAATATAAAACACTACATAATGTAATAAATTGTGTCGCTGGTGTAAAGAATATAAACTAAATTTATATATGGTTATATTTATTTAATGATAACAGTAACACCCAGTGAGAAATTAAGGCAAAAGTACAAAGTGTTACTTTTGTACCCGGTCTCCCCTAAATGTTAGTAGTAATTAGTTCTTAGGTATACTTAGCAAAGTTTTGTAATTTATATTAAGAATCAACAATAAAGGCTTTTTATTTTATTTTATTTATTTTATTTATTAATTATAAGTAAAATATGCAAAAAAGTGATTTAACATTCTTCTTCACTCTATAAACCCCTCAGTTCCTTTCAATTCAATCTATTAAAATCCCAACAAGTCTATACATTAGGTTATCGAGCCCATTTTGAAACTGGCACTCTTACGATACTTTTGTCATGTAAATTCCTCTTTGTTCCTCAAGAGCTGATCAAAATTTCAGAGATCTTGAGCCTCAAAATGCCTCATTCTGTATGTGTCTTATACATACAGGATGTTGGATGAGTCTCAAAAGACCACACGTTTATGGGCTGAATTTTATATTTTCATACAGATTATAAATTGAATGTTTATTCAGTTTATTCAGAAAAACTTGGTCATTTTATATGAACTCTATTTATTACAGATAATAAAAATGTTAGCTGAACAGCCCCCCTAGTCAAGTGGCTTTCTGTTAGCGTAGCGTTCAATAGAATAGACTACGAATGTATGAGATTGACGTAAGCTGTAGATACGTTTATCTAGGCAGGATAGCGTTAAAAGACAGACAGACGCGGTGACATATTTTGTTTAACCCTTAATTTGGCAAAGAATAAAATGTAATAAAATCAATTTTATTTTTATAAAAATTTATTGTAGACATTTATAGGTGTTACAAAAAAATGGTAAAAAAAATATAGGAACTTCAGATTTCCTGAAAAACAGTGTATGTCACAGCATACATTGCCAAGTGCCGATATTCATTGTTGATACCGTTTTAGAGACATCAAATCGGCTATGGAATCGTATCTGTACCGCAAACTCCAGTAATCGGTGTACGATGGCATACTAACAACACCCATTATAATATGAATTGCTAAAAAATCTCGCAATTCATCTTCGGTCAAGCCAAGAGAGCGCGCAGTTTTGAATACTGCGTATGAGTTTGTTTGCTCTACGATGTCTACTAAAACGTCAGGGGAAAAGAATTTATAGAAATAACTGAGTGAAGTTTCGTTTAATATGTCGGTAAGATCTGAGTCTTCTTCTACAGTTGCCTTGTGTCGAAAAACCGTTTTTTTCCACTGATAGTTCAGAGTGAACTTGGTGATTCGTCTAGGTCGTCTAACAGCAGAAACAGTGGGCCGTTGCGATCTGGTATTTCTGGGACGCGACTTGGAAGAAGCCCTTATGCGAGCTACAACTAAGCCAGTTATGGAGCCACTTGCTGTTGGTTCAGGCGGTGCGGGGGGTTCAGGAAGTGCAGGGGTTGCTGGGAGTGACGGAATGTCACTCAGGATTGGAATTTTTTTACAATTTGGTTCTAGGGACGGGCTTGAATACACGCTTCGAAAAATTGGTGTGAGTCGAACATTCTGGTCGGGGGGGTCTTCATCATCATCTAAAAAATTTAGCCTTTCCATTGAGCTTATCTATAGAAGGTGCAGAAGAAGATATCGCGGAAAGCGGGGTGCGCACACGTAATTCATCGCTACCGTCAGAGGGTGCATGCTCAGCAGGCACAAGCGCTAAAATTCTACCACCACGAGTTAGAAATTTTTGCTGCCGACAAAGAAAATAAAGCGTGCTATAAAACTAAGTATATAAAAAAAGCATCCTCAAATTGGCAATGTATGCCGTGATATACAAACAAAATGGCGGGTGTTTCGTTACAAACTTGGCAGTGTATGTCACGTCATACATCATGTTAGTGATCAAAATAGAACCATTCAATGTAATAGAAACATCACAATTATTATCACACTTATTCCATTACACAATAAAGCATACATTTTAGTCATTACACCTGTCCTAAACTAAGTAATATTCATAATAATAGAATAAATACCTTGGACAACACAGTTGACGTCCGCCGGGTAGCCATTTTTTTCAATTTATGTCAAAATAAATGTTGCTACATGTGTGTTTATTTTTTCCACCCAATAACAGATAGTGTTGCAACATAAGAATGTTAATTTTTCACACGGAAGATGTAATTATTTTAACAATTTTTTTTTTTTCAAGTTCATGTATGACGGTACATACAGTGCCAAATTAAGGGTTAATACATAATAAGTAATGATACAATTATGTATTAATGTTTACAATTAATTATTTAGAAATAATTCCATATCAATCATACAATTAGACTACCCACAATTTCAACCCATTTCTTCATCATTCTATTCATAATACAAGAACACATTTCATCATCAACATCAATAACTTAAAACATATTTCTTGCTTCCTTTTAAAATAACTGAGAGTGTACAAGATTGTCAATTACAACCGCTCGGTGTCGAGATGAAGTTTTGAGATTTGTTTAATTACTCCGTAATTACACCGCGACAGAGTTTTTTAAGAAAAAAATTAATTCTCACTGAGAATTTTCACTGAAGCTGTGTTAAAGTCAAATTTGATTTGAGGGTAAGTTGTAAGACCGGGATTTTAGAGTAGCGGTTATGCGTGTTCTTTTTTATGTAATTTTAATTATTTAATGAGGCTTTTGACCTTAAAACGTATTTCGGACAATAAATATATTATTTTGTTAAATTTAAGTACAGAATTTACGGGAATATTGTATACTACAGAGAGTGAAGTTTTAACTCTATTTGAGTGAAGTTTTAACTCTATGTAAATTGTTACATCTCTACCTTTCATTTGTAATCGTTCAGTCGTTTAAATGGAAAAATCATACTCTCGCCTTAATTCTCGTATGAGAGTTAAAAATATTTTTCGGAAGATCATTACCATATTTATATACCAAAAATACGTAATATTATTTCATAGATACCTTACACGTAAGGCTATATCAATATAATCAAACAAATTTATATTCAAAGAACGAAGCTTGTAGACGTGTATCTCATCTTCTTTTAACTACAAAAATAATGAGCACGTTCACCGCCACGTGTATCGGACAATCCCGAATGATTTTACACGCCCTCTTATTGTTTAATTCCAAAGACGTTCACAAACTAATTTAAGCAATATCTCCACAAATGTGCCTATTATTCCACGCAAGGGGAGCCCGAGACCAGCCTACCGGGAACCCCAACTTCCCCTTTGTGCAAAATAACCAAAGGACACAGTTCAATCGTCACTAAAACGTTTTTGTTTTAAAACTAAAGCTTGCTTCCGTGGGATTTGAAACAAAAGGACGAAAATGTTAATTTAAAAAATGTCGGTTGGAAATTTTTGTGAGTCGCCAGACGGGAAATTCGTCGTACAAATTGCTTGAATTACACGGAACTCGAAAACTAGTATATAAGTATAACTACATGAAAGACAATAAGGTAACATTTCGTATAACAAAATAGTATTCATCCGGACTACACATTGTACAAACTTTTGAAACTAGATCGTGAGATTCTTCTTCTCTGTAGATATTTCTGGAAAGGTGGAGCATTATTATTGTATTGACAATTCAAAAGTGCCATTGAAAGAAGCCTTGTTGAGTAAAAATAGAGATTGATTTAACAAATAGTGCGGAGTATACAGGTGCCCCTAGATCTGTGGCCGATAACAATATTCTGCTAACAAGCTACGAGCAAACTTATTTTTAAATTTCTCCTGTAAATAGGAATTATGACATAGAAATTTTTAAATAATAATACGTTTGATGTCATAATGAATTTACTAAAACTTTCCTTGCAAAAATATACAAGCTCTATAAATGTATAAATACACTAGATTTCCGCCCGCGGCTTCGCCCGCGTTTGCAAAGGAAAACCCGCATAGTTCCCGTTCCCGTGGGATTTCCGGGATAAAAACTATCCTATGTGTTAATCCAAGTTACTCTCTATATGTGTGCTAAATTTCATTGTAATCGGTTCAGTAGTTTTTACGTGAAAGAGTAACAAACATCCATACATCCATACATCCTTACAAACTTTCGCCTTTATAATATATACATATTAGATTAGATATTAGATAAGGAGATTACGTATGAGTTGAAATATTCTTAATTTTAAAGCAAGTATGCTCAGTGCCGCCATTAAAAAAAATTAGATGTACAAATAGAATTACTTATTTCTCGTATTATAAGATATCATATGTTTTCCATTATAGTGTTAAATTGAAGTTCCTTCCTTCAACAATATTCAAATAAAACGAATCTTAGTATAGTAGATCAGTGGCGGGCGGCGGGCAGGGGTGACCAACCGTGCACGCACACGCTCAGGGGACGCTAATGAAGAGGGTTGCGTACCCCTGCCATGCCTGTCACGTAGCGCTAGATAAGCCAAGCTTCTGTGAAATTCATGTAAATTATTAAAAAATGCTTTAATTTTTTTCGTCATGTTAACTTAAGTTTTTCGCCTTATAAAAAAAAAACTTGTCAGCTTTGAAGACAAAATGATTAAAGTCTCAGTTCAAAGTGCTAAAACGTATATAAGTGTTACAATTACATATATTGAACCACTATGGAAAATAGACTTAATTAGTCTTAGTTTTATTCAGGCACTGTAATAGGTGTGTTAACAAGGTAGAAACTGTGGTAGAAATTAAAGTTTTATCTATAATCAGCGTAGCGAGGTGGGTTTTTAAACAGACAACCTAATAAAATTATGGCTACGTACGAATATTTTACATGATAATATCTACAACTTTATAATTTAAACTAAAAAATGCGAAAAAATCTTCAACAATTGAAAATATAGCAGTTTGTATGACTCACTTAAAAATTGGAAAATTTAAATTATGTAAGTATATTAATTAATGATCTTTGACATTCTAATGTATCAAAAAATTCTAGCCTTTCTTTCTAAATAAAGTTTTTCTGAACCCACATTTTTATCAGTGTAAAACCATCTCAGTCTAAGAGAGAAGGTCATCTGATAGCAGCGATCGTCCCTAATTATAATTACACGCGTAATTAACAGGATTACACGCTTAATTAAGGTTTTGGAAATAAGACAAAAACAACAACAACTTTCTAATTGAGCTCTAGATTTGATTTTGTAGATAATATTAATTAATGTGCGTTTAACCAAACACCACTTTGTATAATTCTTTGTATTGATTTTTTATGTATTTTAGTTTAATGCACAGTACTATAGTATTTTATTATCTGAGCCTATATTATTGTTTATTATTACTCTACCTGTAGGAAAAATCCTAAAATATATAAAAGAATATAATCCAATACCTAGATACTAATTTATAGCCATACTTAAGTGTCGCTAGCCATGTGTCCAAGGTTTATCTATATCAGAGCAATTCGGTAGGGTTTAAGATCGATTCCATTGGATACAGCCATGATACAGCCTATATCGCACTAATTTATGTGTCAACTGGGCGTTAATTTTTTATCTGTGGCACGTATTGTGACTTGTGTGCTGTTATTATGTAGTTTAATAGGAATAGTAGGTACTATTATATTTGCAAAGTTGCACAACCAATCGATGGGTAGAATGTATTAGCCACATAATATTGTAATTAAAATATCTGTAAATTATAACTACATTCTTGCAAATAAATATAATTCGAATTTGAATTTATATTATTATATCATCTGTTGATAAAGCACAGATTATGTTACTATTTAAGAGAAGTATGACTAGTAGATAAATGTCTACTTCGCCATAAATTGTAGGTTCGATGTCCAAACTAGAAAAATGTAATGAATAATATTGTATTTTCTAGTGTACAAGCCTATAAATATGCGTTTTTGATCTTTTTAAGTTAAAGCAAACCGGAATTTTATGAAAAGTGTCCTCTTAAGAAAAAGGTGTCTAGAAATTGTTAAGATAATAAACGAATAATATTTCTTAAGATGAAAAAAAACGAACTGAGACGTTCATCTGTAACAAGCAGACGCTTAATAATTTTTTCTCAGAATGATATATTATTTCTGAGTAATGGTTAAAGTTAGATAGGGTTATATTGTCATCTTTCAGTGATATTAATATAAATAAGAAAGTGTCTGTTTGTCATGTGAATAACACGGCTTATTGTGTGTGAATGTTTAATAAAATATTATCTTTGAGTTGCTTGTTTTATTTTCTGCCTTTTGTTCTGTAAAAATACATCTATACTAAAATTATAAAGCTGAAGAGTTTTTTTGTTTGTTTTTTAGACATTTTTAGATAATAACTAAAATATTGTTTGAACGCGCTAATCTCAGGAACTCTGGCCCGATTTGAAATATTCTTTCGGTGTTTGATAGCTCATTTATCGAGGAAGGCTATAGGCTATATATCATCACGCTAAGACCAACGGGATTGGAACAATGCGGGTGAAACCGCGCGGCACAGCTAGTAACGTAGTAATGTAGATTACATGATATATGATTAAATGAGCTTTTTAGATACGAACAAACAGACTGAATCCATTTTATAATATTAGTTTAAATACTAATTAATGCTAACTTAAAACGACCGGACATTACGCTTTATAAAAGCGAGTCATAAAATTAAGAGAAAGAGGTATTTCCAACTGAAATTAAATCTCTGAATAACTAAATTTTTGAAATAATAGCATTTCCTGTGAAGAGGATTCACTTAGACCTAGAGCTGCTGACTGACAAATGGTTCTCAATTGTATTAGTAGATTATTATTCAATGACATTTAATTTCAAAGATTTTCATACATAATTGTAGGTATGTTTCAATTTACCATGAACCACATCTAGTGATGTAGGTTGGTGAAGATTGGTAGATGTCACTTATCCTTTAATTTAGTTCTTGAACATTCCAGTTTTCTCACAATGAATTTTTTCGTTTCCTTACCAATTTCCTTCACCGATTGTAGCAATAACGATGTTGTTTAACCTAGATATACCTTCAAGCACCGACTTTAAATTGACTGACGAACCTTTAATTTTTAATTTCAAATAGGTTAAATTACACAGAAGAAAGCTGTAAATCGAAAATTGAATATCACTGAAATGAATAAAATACAGACCAATATAATATAATATTTTACATCAATAAACTTCAAAGGCTCTTATCCCACTAATTGTTGACGCAAAAAGACAAGACTTGACACCGGAGGTCAGCGAATGGCTCAGGCCGAGATTCACAGATCGCACTTTAACTTTACTTTGATGGAAAGATCTACTTTCACAGAAAAATATATTTCATAGTCGTGTCAAGCTCATCTTTACTTTCCGAAAACTATACTTTACTTAGTAAAGGCTAAGGAGTCGATAATCATGACTTTGGTCTCAAAGTAAACTTTACATGACTATGCGTATAAATCATGTAGGCCTTCATTTTAAACTAATTTCTTAGAACAGAAACGCATTTTAATATGGTTGGGTTATAGCTCGAAACGTCATGTCGATTTGAGTGACATTTTTTTGTTGATTTGTTGATCGTTGCATTGCTTCGTTTGTCTTATAACATTATAATATTTTTCTGACGAATTTTGCTGTGGCTACCGGTTTTTGATATTTCTACAACAATCTTCCCGACCGTGGCTTGTTATAACGGATTTAAAACTGCTACCTGACTGACAATTATTATTATTGCAAATCCGCGTAATACCTACATTGTGTTTTTTTTCTAATCAATTAATTTTTGATATAAAATAATAATTTTATTATTATGTATATGGAAATATAACTTAATTCAATTATATGTTGTCAAAAACATAAATTAGGTATGCGTATAATGTAACAGTCACACGTCTTTCCCTGTACTTTACTTTGAGGCCGTACTTTTCTAAGGAAAGTCAAGCAATTGTCTCTGAAATTAAATTTGTTGAAAGTAAACTTCGGTCATACAAAGTTTACTTTGTGAAGACTCTTTTGCGGTAAAGTAAAGTCACGACTGTGAATCTGGGCCTAAGTGCTGGGTGGCAGACGTTGTGGCTATTTTTTGTTATATTCCTATTATTATTTGATACCTACTTCTCGAAATACTATGTACTTTTTCGATATGAGGTTATTTGGTCAAGTAAGTACTTATATAATAAATAAATATAGTTTGATAAATAATACAGTAGTTGTAGTTTCAGTGGACAGAAATTTACACATTGGTGTTAACATTCTATACGTTTAGGTAAGATATTATAATGTAAAGGTTTAAAGATTACAGAATAAAAGAGAAAAGAAGTTTATTACTTAAACCTCTT
>CAJQZN010027074.1:0-11771 GCA_907164685.1 Colias eurytheme
TCATCCGACTGCGATTTTTTTTTGTTTCAAAAATTATCTACTCTAGTATATACTAGAAATGTGTTAAAATATTTATTCATATTCTAGTTAAACAGAATACACACTGAATTAAAAGTATTGTCATAGTTACATTACCCCTAAATATCAGAATAACCTATATTCGTTTTGTAAAAGATAAGCAAACATTTATTGTAATTTAAATTACGTTTTGAAATGCAATTTATATTAAAAGCACTTGAAAAATATCATGAATAGTAGTTTGTTTGAGTTTAATAGTAAATTTTATTTGATAGACTAGCCGCTTGCTCCGGCTTCGCCTGGTTCGATTCGTTTTAAAGATGTACTAGATCTCATCTCTCTTTCTAATTTGCTTTCGATAAAATAATATTTTACCTCACTTAATATATTATATTAAGTGAGGTGTGAGGTTCTTTTTAAATAATTAACAAACAAACAATCAAATCTTTCCTACTAATATCAGGCTAGATTAGTAAATTATGTTAAGTATATAAAATAACTGGTAGTTACATAACTCGACTGTGATTTTTCATCGCTCATAATCTTGCGGTCGCTAAGTATGTCAAATTGCCTCCATATAATATATTGCGCCATTTTTATAGCCATGACTAAGCGTCGTTTCTGTAAGCATAGTGCATTTTAATATTCATGAAAGTATATTTCCTTTTCTAACACTGATGTGATGCAGTCAATTCTAAATGTATTCGTGTTGAAGTAAGATTTAGATTTTCTATGATATTAATTTAGCGATGTATATTATCTATCTATACTTAATATATTATAAAGCTGAAGAGTTTGTTTGTTTGAACGCCCTAATCTCGGAAACTATTGGTCCGATTAGAAAAATTCTTTCGATGTTAGATAGCCTATTTATCGAGGAAGGCTATAATATAATTATCATCTCGCTAATATCAACAGGAGCGAACACTGCGGGTAAAACCGCGAAGCACAGCTAGTAAAAGCTAAAATTATCAAGATGTCAAGTTAATTAATAAGAAATAACTACTTTATACAATTTAAAGATATCAAATCCGTAACAACGAGTCTTAAAAACGTGGGATGTAGACCGACGTGGGTTCCAATCCCACGTCATGATCTATTTTTATATTGTAAAATAACATTTAATATATATTAAATAAAAATATTTATAAGAACTTTATTACTAAAAATTCAAGATCGAACTTAACTTACGAAAAAACTAGTTAACATAATATAGATTCTTTTATATGGTGTATCATTTGACAACAATATCATATTTTTAGAATTTTGTATTATTATTTATTACCTACCTTGTTTTATTATTACCTAACGAGAGCTAAGTTCAACAATATACTACGTTTTAAATTTAAATGTAATATGTCAACCATTAACGCAATATCATACAAATTAAAATTACTTAAAAATCTATCGATACATACACGCTACATCACTAGCCGCACTATCTTGCCACTTATTAGCTAGACTCTCGCAATTTATCGAGCGGCCCCGGAAAATTGCTTCGAGTACAGCACTTAAGTGATAGCTTAATGCTTGTTATGTAAAATATGGTGTGCCACAGGGATGAATCTTGGGCCCCTTTATGTATATAATGCATGAATGTAATAGGAATATAACACTATAATAGGTAAGGTATATGAATGTGTCATTAATTAAAATAGATTATTTGTCTACAGATTTTATTACTTTTAACTAGCTGTGCCGAATCCCGATAGACGTTGTCCTGTCTTCACACAAAGTTCATAAGGCCGTTAAGTTTTCTTTTTTTTGCGAAAATTTCCTAAGTTTTCATTCATAAAATGCTTCTCGCAACAATAACGATCACAACAATAAAAGAATTATCAAAATCGGTCCAGCTGTTCGCGAGTGATGCCGTGATAAGGGAAATATGGATTCATTTTTATACAATACTAGCTGTGCTCCGCTGTTTTACCCGCAGTGGTCTGCTACTGTTGGTCTTAGCGACATGATATATGCCTATAGCCTTCCTCAATGAATGAGCTATCTAACACCGAAAGAATTTTCCAAATCGGACCAGTAGTTCCCGAGATTAGCGCGTTCAAAGAAACAAACTCTTCAGCTTTATAATATTGGTATAGATAGAGATTATAAATTTTTTATTCTTCAAGACATGAAAACAAATAAAAAAAACTTGTCTACTTACTCTTTCTTTGTTTGTGTGGATTTAATTGGTTTTTCCCGGTTTTTAATAGCAACTGTATGTGTATATTATGTACTTGAATATAAACTTTAAAATCTTATTGCGTTAGAAATAGGTTTATATATTTTTATGTATAGAAATAGCAATGCATCTTTAAAATAAATATCTATCTTCTCGCATGTCAAGTGACGTCAGGTATGTGACATATAGATGTTATAAATTCTAATATTATAAATTCCTTGCCGTCTGTCTGTCACATTTTCACGCATGCTCTAGGGATATGTATGAATTTTGTGATATATATGGAATTTTAGTAATATAAGATATAGGTTATTTATATAATATTGAACATTATAAAGTTTATGAGTCATATATCTAACTAGCTGTGCCCCGCGGTTTCACCCGCATTGCTCCGCTCCTGTTGGTCTTAGGGTGATGATATATAGCCTATAACCTTCCTTGATAAATGGACTATCTAACACAAAAAGAATTTTCAAATCGGACCAGTAGTTCCCGAGATTAGGGCGTTCAAACAAACAAACTCTGTGGAAACTCTGTGTGTCAGGGTCCAGAACTACACTACACTCAGAATTTATCTAATCAAAGCCAGCAATTTCGACCCTGTCTAACTTCAAGTGACAATTAATCAAACTTGAATACTTGCTGTTTATTTTATATAACTTAGTGCTAACACCAACTTCGGTGTATCTAACTTGAATATCAATATTGGGAATGAGGTTGCTGTGGTATATCTTAGAGTGATACTTTTAACGGATTTAAAACACGATTTATTTCACTTTCAGTAAAATTGTAAGAGCTTATAGGAATCTAGATTCATCCTACTTACAAATACTTTTTTATGCTTGTAAAATATGAAATTCAATACATAAACTTAACTGTTCAATGTGAAAATTAGAAACAAACAGACAGAAAACAATTTAAATGATATTTTAAGCTATTGCATAGCTTGTATCGCGGGCCTTGAGCGCGGGGACCGAATCGAGAAATTCTGTAACGAAAAAACCTCACGCTCCCCACTCCGACGGGCACGGAGGTGTGGCTTGAAGGCATGCTATGCAATAGCTTTACCGCGGCAGTCCCCGAGTGCCACACGTCTTTTTTTTACTTACAGGGACTTTAATTTCATTCATTTCTATGGATTTCCATGTTTGATTCATGTATATATGTATGAATGTAATAAAACTCATTCCCTGATATTATATGAAAACATTCGGTCCCCTTTCAGCTAAATACATCGTAATTGGAAATTATTTCCTCATCACTCTCGTAATAAGTTATCAAAGGCTAAGTAATAAGAAATAACTTGACACATACAACTTTTTCCTGGTTAAGTTATTAACTTACTTCAAAGATGTTGACGTATTTTCTCAAGTTTGTATGAACAGCAATTTCTTCATTTATATTATTGGCGGAAACATTTCTGGGTTCATTAAATTCTTATTAATATATATTTGATATTAATTTGTGTACTTCTTAATAAGCGTTTCGTAATGATATTACTCTGAGGAATTAAGCGAAATATTACTTATTTTTTTAAGTATATACATAATATTTATCAAGAATAAACCATGTATTCATAATTATTTCTTCATAAAAACACGATTTTATTAGATAAATGACTACAGCTACTATAACACATACTCGACGGAGACGAAGAAAAAAAAATTGTCTAGGTCTGGCAGGACATAGAAGGCTGATCACCTACTTGTCCCTGAAGAAAATCGATCAGTGAAACAGATGAATAATGCATCTGCCCCTTGCCCCACTAGGGGACATGGGACTTCACTTTTAATGACACATACTCAAGTATTGAATCGTTATCAAAATATAGCAACTATATTTAATTTTTAACCCACGTTTAATAAAATTATCTAGAACTCTCTGGGTATAACGGCATAGTTTAAATTTATAATCAAAACAGCACACAAGAAGCAATCAAACTTAAATCCTTATATCATCCAAACAGCCGATACCCAAAATTCAATGGCTCTTCTCAACTTCTATGAATCTAAGGGTGTGTTTATAGCGATAAGCTGAACAATTTTCAGAGCGAAAAAAGTAACAGTGTATCAAAATTAAGTACAGAAAAGTTCAGGAATAATAATTGAAAATGCACATGAAAGGTGGGTTGATAAAACTGCTAAACACGTTCGTACGCAATGGCATTATCATAATGTAAGATTTAATTGTTTTTGATATTTAAAAAATGGAAGTATATTTAAACAGGTTTGCAAAACACTCGATTAACAATGCGAACAACTAAATACCTACTGTATTTATACGCGAACATTTTTTTACATTTTTGTAGAATACGGTTTCACGGAATAATGGCTCAATTTTATAACATTTATAAAACATTTACTCATTAATTACATAGTGAATTTATAAGTGATTAGAGTACTATTTTCCGCTCCCGCTCTGCTTATACCTATAGTCATACCACCAGCCCCTAAACTATTCGTCTCTAGGGGACACTTGGTAACTTATTCACAACTGCTGACTTTGCTAATAAAACATTTCGGACCCCGGGGAACTGTCTATATGACGACTTGTGTCATTTTCTTGATGAATTTCCCTTTATGGATAAGGTCAAATATAACTGGATAAAATCTCAAGTTTTCAATAGTATTATTTTCTATGTATTTATATATATAAAAACATTGGTTACTATGCTTAAAGTTATTGTTTAGTGTAGTTACTTGCATATATTTTTCGACTTTATAAATACGTAAACCACAAGCATATCAGAGTTATGAGATTTTAAATGCGATCATCATGATTTATTATGTAACTAAAATATCTAATTTTAATTATGGGCGCCTTGTTATCATTTAAATGCTTTTATAATTAATAAAAATTTCGATCACGAGGCTGAATAGATATTACTTTCTTTTTAAAATATGATTCCAAAATGTGATCCTTAACCTACCTTACAATTCCATGCCTTATTATTTTACTCCATAACTCTGTTCATCTTTTATTCCAGTACCACCAAACAAGATAGCCATATCAGGAGTGGGAGAGCACGTCACCCAGGGTACACTCCTGACCCTCATGTGTGCAGTATCTGGAGCCAGGCCAGCAGCCACCATCGAATGGTACAATGGTACAGACCTGCTGACAACAGAGACGCAGAACATACAGGTAGGGTACAGTTTGTAATTTGTTTTGTTTTGAATAGGGTACATAGTGGTATGGGTACATTTTGTGATATAATATTTGGTTAAGAAAACAGTATGTAGTGATTACGTATCTACGTATCAACTGTATTAGGTTGATTAAGCACACGTTTTACCGATGACTTAAGATTGTAATAAGTACGTAGTATCATTGATAGCGTATAATAAGTCATATTGTACCCAAAATAAATCAATTGTTATAATACCTTGTCTCATTATTATAATTGCCATTACCAAATCAAAATACATACAGGTATGGAAGAAACATTTGAGTTAACACACTTGTTTACGACACTATGTAATACATTATTTGGAATCGAACCTGCAATTTTTACCCAATAGTAACTAATGACGATTTATTTTATTCATTGCCCAATACTTTTAATTCATTCTATTATAATGATTAAAACAACTTTTTCATTATTATACATTCGAAGTTAATCCCACAATACACTTTTAACTCAATTAATGAGACCACTTACAATAACGAAAGGTAAAATAAATGTAATTAATTCAGGAGTACCCGCAAAAAGGAATTCACAAATATTTGAGAATATAATTTGAATCGAGTTGATTGAAGGCTTTTTATAATTCGTCAAATATTTTCATTGGATTTGCTGATTTTTTGGAATATCCTTGTTAGATGCTAGCTTTTGAACGCGGTTATGTCTGTGTGGAATATTTTTTCTTAATGTGTATAAACTATAGGTTCTATAATCTATAAGTTTGAAATATTTGATACTTTCGAAATGGTCATAATTCCTAACAGAAACAAAACCAACAAACTAAAATCTACACAGAAATATACATACAGCCTACAGGTATAGTCTACACTTCAAAAACATAACCCTCCTTATAACAGTCGGTTAAAAAGGTACAACTTTCACACAGCACTATCTGACACTCGGAAAGCTAATATCACTTACCTAATATTAAATTGGGTAACTAAATATGACGTCATCTGCTCTAATGAAAACGTTAACTAAAAGGGGACTTTATGAAATTTATATTGTGGAAATAGTATTAAGTTTGTCTTTAGGTAAGATAGTTTTAGGGAAGGAATGAAATATTACCCGTTTTAAATGAATAAATCCAGTTTTAAATCCGAATAAGCATAGGTACGTAGTTTATATAAATTAATTGAGTACTAATTTGTATAGCAAAGTATTCTGCTATATTAAGGATACTTCATAAAACATCACTTATCTGAAATTCAGGCTGTGAAAATCCCATCAAAATCTGTCTACTTTAAGACACAATTCATCAACCAGTTTGACTGTAACTATTCCTAGGAAATACAGCAAAACGTTACTTAGTAAATCCAATCCCATAAAAGGACTTTATATCCAGACGTTGGTACTAAATAAAATTTAGTTCGAGTCTAGATTTTACAAGCTATATAAAGATATATTTCTGGTAATTTCAAGCGCTGCCCGGAGTACGGCAGAACCTCACCTGCTGTTAACAATAAAACTATGGAGCGGACGTTTGGTTATTTTCTAATTTGAAAATTAATGGAGTAGAAAATATTGCGTAGGCAAATTGTATATTTTAAATTGAAGATGGAATAGAAAATATTGTGCAGGCAAATTGTATGATTTCGCAGTTTAAGGACGCTCGCTTAATGTATTATGCTTAATTGAGTTTTTTTAGTAATACCACAGATTAGCAAATATTTACTACCTACGTCAGACATTCGTATAAAACGCAAAATGTGCAATAGTAGTAATGCTTCGTCGTACTCGGGTATAAAACTAAAACAGAAATGTTTCTAAAGTCTTCAATTTCATCCAAAACAATTAAACACTTTAAACAGTTTTATTTAGATAAACATACATACATTCGGTCCTATACTTAAAACGATTGCATATACAAATACTTAGAATGTATATGAATAATAATTAAGGAACGTGTACGTTTAAACTTTAAATGTAAAAGCCCTCGCTTTCTCGTTAAACAATAATCAGTTGCTTTGTTGTTAAAGTTTAATTGTGACGTAAGCATTTCCTTGTTCGTGAATATAAGACATGGAAGTCTGTATTGGATTATTGAAATATGAATAGTCAGTATTAAGATTTGTTTGTTTGTACAAGCGCATCTCAAAATCTATTGATACGAATTGAAAAACTTTTTGAGAAAGGTTTTACGCTATGTTGCGTTTTTTTATATCAGAATGCGTTAGAAAGATCAGCTTTTAGTTTAATGTCTTTATGATTTACATATTAAATACTATACTAGACTTAACCTAGGTATTAATAAAACTGAAATACCTAAAACAATATCCATGAAACGCCTTTCAAACTTTTTATAAAACTGAACAAAAGCAAATACTTCAAATTGAAATTAAGACCGCTCCACAGTTTTCTCTGTTCCATTTACCGCTAGCCGTCAGCACCGCCGACTCCAATAAGTCAAATTCAATAAAGTTCACAAACGAAAACCTTACACTTTCTTACCTACTTCGAGCCGGTTAAACTTTTACTGTGTTTGGTAAAAATTAAAACCGTTTCCAATTCTTTTGTTTCTTCGTGAATTGTATTGTTATTACTAGCTATTCGCCCCGGTTTCACTCGGAATAACAGCAAAACCTATAGCGTTAAGGGATAAATTGTTTTCTATTAGAGAAAGAACTACTGACATCCGACCAACACCGATATATTATATGAGTAAGAATTTAAACTTTGTGTTGAAAAACACACATACACGAACTACTTTTATATACTTACCTAGTTATTACCACTACGCAGTACCTAGTAACAAAAATATCCCGCTTAAAAAATTGAAAAAAGAATGAACGAAAATTTTGATTTACTTCCATTTCTAATGACAGCTGAAGACTTCTTTTATTTCCACTGACCATAGATAAAAAAGAACATTGTATACGTAGTATATTATTATTAGTCTGTGATAGTACCTTTAAAAAACTGACTCAATTATTTGATATCTTTACACACACTACAAACTATCCATAGTGTGTGCAATGTAAAACAAAATTCATGCTTGAATACTTTATATCCATAGTTAATGAAAATTAATTTAAAAAATTACACTTTATTCTCGTTATCAGAGCCAGAGTTGGGAATTTACGATCGAATTAAGTTCGCAGATAACAGCACCGGAATTCTTATTAAAATCTTGAAAGTTAAATGAAAATTAATGTTTTGGACCCAAAATTATGGGCGGTTAACGTTGTGTAATCAAATGCTTGATAACGTTACGTCTACTTAATTATTAAAAGAATAAATAGAAAATAGATTTAATTACGCCTCAAGTAAGTAGGTACTTACTTGTGGCGAAATTAAATCTAATTTTGGTTATATCTAGTTTGGTTGGTCTGTTTTTGGTCCAATTCAATGCTTTGGCTTAAAATATAATTTTTTATCTACTTTTCCTATATTTTTAATATCACATTATGTTTTACCAAATAAAATGAAATGCTGGTATAAGATAATTTATATAAGCTTTGTTACACTAGTAATAAATATAAAAAAATAAAATTAATAGTTTCCCAAAATAAATGAAATCTTTTTACAAAGAATTTGTTTGTTTGTTTGAACGCGCTAATCTCAGGAACTACTATGGTCCGATCATGGTCCGATTTGAAAAAGTATTTCAGTGTTAGATAGCTCATTTATCGAGGAAGAGTGAAACCGCGGAGCGCAGCTAGTTATAATATACACGCAGTAAGTATTTACATTATGTAAGCTGAATAGATATATAAATAATGCTTAATGACCTTGAAAGGTTCCAGACTCGTTAGAAAGAACCCTAAAAGGAAATTTATCCAGTCATCCTTCAATGTCAACTGCGTTTAACAAAAAAATACTTGAATCTCTCTTTTTATTTTACATCTTTTGTGCGGCCTTTGTGAATTTTACATGGGCTCATTATTTTCAAGGGAATCACTTTAAATTAGTTAGATGTATTAGATTTACCGTTTGGACATTAGTCGGCGGAATCCATTTACTTAAACATTTTTATTAAAAATAATATCTTACTGAAAAGCGGTATCGATAATACCTACAATAAGCCTACAATAGTTTGAGTTTAAAACCTTTTTATTTGTAATCTTCAAATAATAAAAAAAAAATGATCAAGACAATATTCAAATTTCGAACTTATCGTGATTTCTTTAAAATTTTTCCTAAGCAATTAATGCTATAAAACTAAAAATTAACTAAATATTTTGACACTTACTGAACAACAAAACCACATTATGTTTTTCATTCAAGCCATAAATTAATTATTAACAAAGGTTTATATTTTTAGGTTTTAATTATTATGAAACAATATTGTTTACATTTCAATACAATACACAAAAAGATTTGAAAATTTCGAGAGCGTAAAACGGGAAGCGAGGGAAAGAGACACTATAGCGGGAAAGAGACAAAGCGACAGTCTAGACCGAGGTCTAGACTCTAGTCTCTAGGCGGCGACGCCCGGCGCCCGCGCTTTTGTCATATTTTGTGTTTTTATTTCAAAAGAATTTAGTCTAGTTTTTGGCGCCAATGCGAATAGTGTATTAGTGTTACGTTAGTAATTGTTTTGTTTTATGGCTGTTATTCAAGTTATTGATGAAGCATTAGTTATTTAGTACCTATGTGAAATGTACAATGTGCAATGTGAAGAATGAATATTGGTGGGAATTTAAAATTTGTTTATCCAGAAGTTTAAATTCGTGTAGAATTGAAGAGATTATATTTTCATCGGTAATGAATTATTGTGAGTAATTAATATCATTTTATTATTATTATTAGATAAAGGTAACTCTCTCTCTCTCTTATATAAATTTTTAAAACGACTGAACCTTGACTGAACACATTTAATATAGCAATGAGTAGGATGTATTTTCAGGTTAATGAAATATTGAGTCTGTTTAGATACCGTATTCGTAACTACGTAGGTACATGAAAAATTAATCATGTTTACTGTGTCAATTAGAATAGGCGGGAAAATTGGGATGTTAATCTTTTAGTATCATTGACCCAGAAAAAAATGTAACATGTGCTATAATTGATATGTTATACCTAGGTAAGTACTAATAACATTAATTGTATTCTATAACATTTATTGTAGAGTATATAGTATAGTGGAGTAGTACAAGTAGGTTCATGAAAAGTGATCTTTTCTTTGTTTTCTTGCTCCATAGGTTTACCGTTTATAGAAAAAATGTAGAAAAACTACCTAGGTATAAGGTTATCAATCATTTTTTCTTCATAAGCACGTAATTTTATCTAGGATTTTTTTTTCATATACAAAACGAGTCTCACGAGATTTTATGATAAAATCCATAGCTGTTTACGCTACAGCAAGTACACAAAGAAATACAAACATATTTTATAGACCGTACTTTGTGAATACAATCTAAAACATTACTAATTTTCATGCAGTCGAGTAAAAATCTGGCATACTTTGGTATAACTATCACTAAAATAAAAATAAAATAAAATAATATTTATTAGCAAATTTTACATATTCGGTTCACAATTTCGCTCTGTCTTCTGAACTAGGTTATTACCTGTGTCTCAGAAAATCACTATTTTTTTAAATCATTTAGATATAGGTATTATTTATCTAGGTATTTCAATCGCAAATTCCAAGTTATATGAATGCTACCTACTTGAATGCTAAACATAACGCAATCTACGTAATCTCACATCTATCTTAAGAGCGAAAATATTCAAAGCCCAAGTTTCAGAATCAGAAAGTTTGCATTCCTTTGAAAAAACTTGGCTAACGTAAAGGAGAGCCTCTTTGCCGCACGGTAGGATCGAATTAACGGTAGTGATGTGTATGTATCGATAAAATGAATGTTATAATTTTATTAGTGTCTTGTTTGACTTGAGTTTGTTTAAAAACGAAGATATTAAGCTTTTATTGAATGCTATAGCTACTCCTTCTTGCATATTGGTTATATCTTAATCTAGCTTATTCTTGTGCAGAAATAATGATAAATAAAATAGCATCAAGTAGCAGACTACATTCTGTTTAATGTTGATTGATAGGCAACAGAAAACATAAAACGAATCTAACAAGGATTAAATTAACCAATTCCAAATAACGTCTATTACGAATTATATTTAAATATCGAACTATGTGCCGTCTTCTCAATTATATAATATTTTAGCACATATCGACAATAACCTTGAATTCCATCGAGCACGGCACATCACTACTCATGCCTGTATACGTACTAGACAAACTTTTGTGTAATTATTTTAATTGACGACATTTCTCAGCTGTGAATCGTGTTTCATTCTTATACATAATTTATTTCTTTTGTGTTCACAAATCTGGCGTAAAACATAAGATATTCGACTTTTTTCGGTATTTTGATGTTAGTGAACTTAGCAGATCATTTTTAGCAGATCAAAAAAAAATGTGAGTTCTTATCG